>JAJOZX010004079.1:0-70000 GCA_023014485.1 Bathynomus jamesi
CAACTTTTAAGTTTCCGTGCTCTGACCCCATCAAAGTATGCCATATGATGTAAAAACACTGTGTACAAAGTTTTATGAGATATTTTAATATATTTAGAGGTCGCTCAACGGCTTCGAAGTATTGGACACGAGATTCTCGGAAAGTGTGAATATAAACAATTTCCAAATGTATTTAGACAATTTATTATGCTCTTACATTAGCAGCAATGCACAAAACATTATCATAATATTAAGATAAAGTAATTAACATCAGACAGTAGCGTAATTATTATGATTAATCATTATTTCCACTCAAGGTATGCTTTTGTCACCATGTGCAATGCTTGCGATGGTCTTCAACAACCTGGAGAAGAAACTGGAGTTGTTCTTCATCTTTGGTTAGGTATCCAGTAAAATCCTGGATGAGAGCAACTCCACGTTCAGCGAAGTCATTTGTTATAGTTAGAGTTTTTACAGTCTCTTTCGCAGTCTGGTAATGGGTATCCTCTTCCCATTGCTCAGCAGTTTTCTTCAAGAATTCATCTGGGAGGTTGAGCTTCGTGAACAATGATTTTGTGTTTTTTGTTACAAAGTTTTCCAGTCTTTTTTCTTTCATAGTATCCAGGTCAACAACCACACGCTTTCGAGGGTTCTCTTGTCCATCAACACTAGTCATAGATATGACCATGCGATTTTTTATATCAGGGAGGACATCGTCATCGAAAAAGCAAGACCCACCAGCTCTTCAGACAAATACCCGCGGCGGGAACTGTACTAGTAATCATAGTAGCAGCACGATCAGATACTTTACAGCGATCTAGAACTGCTGTGAGACCAGGCGTGATGGCTTCTTTTCTTCCCCGCTTGAAAGGGGGTTTCTGCGTACTTGTTTCAGGAACAGCTTCAAGGTCTGATTCCTCTTCCTCAAACGTCGATGAACTGCTGCTCTCTAGTGTAACAGAATCTTACAATGAATCCTTGCTTTGTTCTGCCTTTCGCTTTCGACTTTGTTCGCTTAACACACGTTTCTCCTTCTTTGTCTCCTTCTGATGCAGCACAATATCAACAGAAGACATTGTTCCACGATGGCCTTTTTCACGCTGAGCAATGAGAAACTGCTTATCTTCTTCTATTTTGATTATGTCGAGGTCATTTGCATGAGCGATATCAAAGAGGTCGTGAAAACAGTCCTTGAACATGCTCTCATTCTTAGCCTGTACTTCTGTCTTGCGGGATGCATTTTTCTTCGATGCTTTCCATCGTGAGAAGAGTTTTTCCAGTTTTCTGATTGTGTCCTGTTTGTGTTGAGTTGGAATTCGGGCACGATTCCAAAACTCCTCAATTTTTTCAATTGTCATCGACGAAGCCTCTCTTATCGTCGTCTTTTTTATATGTAAATGAAGGAAAAAGAACAGAGCCTGAAGATTTGATGGCAATTTACCACCTCTAATATCATTCTCACACTTGTCAATCAAGTAAACCTTAGATTTCTTTCGAGTCTCCATCATTAGATAATAAATGTATTTTGCTATATAAATTTACACCTGAAAATAAAAAATAAGTGTTATAGTTATTATGCAATAAAAAACACTAATACATACAGTATATCTACTATTAAGACTAAAATAACACACACTAATGCAAACACATCCTACCATTAAGGCGACTGAAATGATACTGGGGTGAGGCATAGAAAGGAAGCGCATTTCAATTTAGCAAAAGTAACGACGCGTCATCAAAATTTTAATGGCCTTGAGCGACCTCGAAATATTAATATCTTCTCATGAAACTTCATAATCAGCGTTTCTACATGCAATGTCACATTTCTAGAGGGTCAGACCGAAACTTCTTGATGGTTCAATTCTTTCCATACAATTAAGTGACACCCTAATATATATATATATATATGGGAATGAACTCGGAATGGTCTGTGTATGATATATATATATATATATATATATATATATACACACACACACACACACACACATATATATATATATATATATATATATATATATATATATATATATATATATATATATGTGTGTGTGTGTGTGTGTGTGTGTGAACTAAATCATCTGATGAACGTGACATTCAATCGGAAAGTTATTATGGTGTGAATGCGGGGTTTCCCCCGGGGTGACGTCCTTTACTCCGGTGACTCCGAATGTTGTAAATCTTCATTGCCCAATTCGTGGGTGGGTGTGGCGATATTAATGCACGTCTGGTAGCGCGGACACGAAGATGTTTTTCAACTCAATTTTATTCCCTGCAGCTAAGTAACTATTTCTTAGTTTTGCCTTTACAATATATTAATGAACATGCCTCTGTCGCGAATTTAAAACCACAAAAATTACTTCCACTATTATTATAAAACACAAGTTTTAATATTTAATCTTATGTTTGTTCACAGAATAAATTAAATTACACTTACATTATATAATTAACAAAGGGAAATAGGACTTCATCGGAAATCAACTAGGACTAAGGGAAATGGGAAATATGGCCTAGCGCGAGGCAAGCATAATTCTAACGAAACGGGAGTAGGGCCTAGCGCGGGATAAGAATAAGCCTAGGGCAGAAGGGAAATTTTTCTTAAGACGGCCCTTGGGAAAAATGAATTTGAATTTACTGGCCTAAGTTTATCTTAAAAGTCGGCCCCATTTCTCACGGCTGTGGGGAAATATAAACTAAAAATGACAAGGTAGGGCATATACGATCTTCTGATGGACTATGTACGACCCTCTCGCTCTGCATGGCTGTTCCTGACTATCCTCCGGTCTTCTTGTGCGCTATCTTGTTTCGTTTCATTTCGTGACTTCCTATCTGTCATTGCATCTCCCGCCAGAATGTTTTCAGGATTTTCTGCACCGTGATCCTGGAACTTACAAACAACTTTAAACGTACTATTTTATGAGTTTTCCAAATTTCTAGCTGTTTATATTATTTAATAAACTTATGTGACCTATTTGACAATATTAAATGATTTTGATACTTACTTCAAGTACTGTTTGAACACTAAGACTGTTTACAAACATATATATGATTGGATGAACTCATGGCGTGGCATTACGTGATCATTTTTCTCACTCCCCATTGGTTGAACAAAACAACGTCACATGTTCCAGTAAGAACACGTTGAGACCTGTCTGGATATTTTCGTGTAGAAAGTCACGTATTTTGTCTCGAGCTACCTGAGGTCTACTTGGAATTTATAAACTAACTTATGTTTGTCATTGATGTCAAAATTTTACTATATTTTATATTATTAATAAATCCCCATATTTTGTAAACTCAACAGTAGTTAGATTAAGTTAAGTTTTTAGAATGTCGATAATATGTCCCGTCGACCAAATGGGTATACGTCCATAATGTGCAGATATGACTTGTATTTTAATAATGGCGCTGCGAGTATTTCTGAAATAACGTGTATATTTATATTTATTTTTTAGTACAGTCGAGCGCCAATTATCCGCGCGTCAGTTAACCGTTCAGCAGTTAACCGCTAGCGCCAGATATCCGCCACTTTCGGCGATGTGGCAAACGCGCGCTATTTGTAGCGGTGTTTGGTATCTCCGCTTATATTATGAGTTCTGTGAAGCGTAAAACATCCTCAGGTGGGTATTCAAGTGGTGAAGAGCGTCCTTCTAAAAGGAAACGTGTTGTGCTAACAAGTGAACAGAAATTAGAAGTGGTGCGGCCTGTGGAGTGTGGTGAAAGTGCTATATTGGTAGCAGATGCTTTTGTCATAGGACAGCGTACTGTTTATGACTTGAAAAATCAGAAATCTCAGCTTATGACTTCTATAATGAACGTTGCAATGCTCATCCTGGCAAAGATAATCGAAAAACATTACATGTCTCTAAGTTGCCTCTTGTTGACAAAGCTACATGGGAGTGGTTTAAGCAGCGACGCAGCTTAAACAAATGTCATAGCGGGCCTATGATAATAGCCAAAGCTAGGTTTTTCCATTATAATATGGCCATAGAAGAACCGTGTGAGTATAGTTCGGGTTGGCTTAAACGTTTTAAGCAACGTCATAACGTCAAAGGTTTGGAGTTTCACGGTGAGCGTGCTTCGGCAGACAGTGGTGCAGCAGCAGCATAGGTTACTGTGAGTTTACTTTATCAGGATATTGCACTATGTTAAACAGTAATACAGTAAATTTCTGTAGAACCATTAAAAACACATTTTTTATTGATTACTTATTTTTTTATGGGGAGAGTCAGTTATCCACTAAAACCAGTTATCTTCCGAGGGTCAGAAACATAGGCTGGCGGATACTTGACGCTCGCCTGTATTAGCAGGAACGTAATTTCCCATCTTCACAATCCTAAATCGTCTTTGTAAGAATTCAGTCATACAACAGACAAGAATTATAACTTTTTAGGCTTGATTTTCTTTTTAATTTCTGCTTGAAATTTGAACAGGAACGCAGCGTTCCTGCTCAGTGAGGTCATTTAGCTGACCCACCACTGCGTTACTGAGCGTTCCAACTACCCTGGCTTTGGGTAGTTTTTATTATGAATTTTACTCTTACGCGTTTCATTACGTGCATTGTTTTTATTTCTTTTTAGTGCTAATTTTTTAGTTTATAAATTCATTGTTTCATAATTAATCGTATCCTTTACTACCATGCTGAATACTGTACGTGTTTTATGGGCTTTATCACCTGCTGATACAGATTATCACTATCATTGTATTTTGGGAAGAATTGTTATATATAAATGCTTTTAAATATATTTTATGACTATGAACTTTCTCAAAGATCTGCACTACCCTTTTCACCTTTTAGCAGCCTGAGGATACCTTTGTCTTCTAGTCTTTTTTAACGAGTAGGTGTGTTTGTTCAGAAGGTAGGTTTTGCGATTTTTTTTTTTTTTTTTGAATTTAGTTTTCTTTCACCAAGAGAATCAAAACGTCTCACTCTAGAAAAAGCCACATAAAGCTGTCCACGTATAAAAACAGTCTTAGGAATATAAATACAAAATATCTGCGGTCAAATTAGTATCTTTATCAAGGCAGTCCGACAGCAATGCAACAGAATTATCAAGATGCCATGGCAGTTGTAAGAAAATTTGGGAAGCCGGATCAATTTATTACCTTTATTTGCAGTCGAAGATGGCCTGAAATCGCTGAAAGCATTGAAGCTTTTCAAAGACCAGAACATCGGGCAGATATTGTTGCAAGAGTTTTTCACATGAAACTGAAAGAGCTACTTCATGACTTAACAATAGAACATATACTCGGGAAGCCAAGTGCATTTTTGTACGCAGTTCAGGCACCTTCAAATTTCTGGAACCTCCAAAAACTGACGGGTTGGAGTTTCCCACATTCCCCACCCCCACACTTAGCTAATTGTTCAAAGATATGTGATGAGATTCAGGTCTGGAGACTGGGAAGACCACTGTAGCAAATTAACTTGGCTGCAGTTAAACCAGTTTTAGTAGCTTTCTACACATGAGGGCTGTGTCATAGCCAATGTCATAACACTGCTTCCCGTTGATCAGCGAAGTTAAGCGACATTGGGTCGGATAGTAGTTGGATGGGAGCCCGTCCGCTGCGTTTAAACTATGTAGCGACCCGTGGTTCGGATCCCATATAAACTGTAGGTCCTCTCCGTCATATGACCTTAGATGTTGCGAAGGAGGTTAAACAACCCAATCATTACATTCTACACATGACATGAGTCGTCTCCTTTGATGGAAAGTGAAAGTATACATATGATTATGCCATTGGATTCATTCGTCTCTCAAGCAAAACTAATATATTTTGTCAATTACTGACGACACGCAGTCCCTGTCTATAATATTACCACCAACCCCCTTTACCATAGGAACGACGTATTCTGGATGATAGACCTACCGCCTCGCCTTTTAACATAAACGACACCAGTAAACTATTGTCAGTGCAACATATGATTTTAAGTACGTTATGAAGACGACGAATGACTTATGTTTTTGTTTTAAACTAACCATACCTAACAGTATTTCGCAATTACTGTCTCGGACAAAAGCACCTTTGGCCAGTTCTCGGTGTATAGTATATAAGGTGGTTTTCGGTGAGGAAACTTTTAAAATGAAATGTATTTATAAATATATTTTTAGTTAAGGATCCTTGGTCTTTATAATGTAAAATGTCCAATTGCGATTTGATGTTTCTTATAATGTCAGGGTTCTCAAGTGTCCTTATTTCTAAGATTTATTCTTATTTTTGGCCTCAAATCTTATTTATTTTTATTTGTTCTTATTTCTTAATTTTTCACTTCATTTGGCTATCAGAATAAAATGTTAACGATATATTATGGAAGTAGAATGGGCGCAAAAGGTTAGCGTGCAATGATGCAATGAGTGCAAGTGCCAACTCCTCCCCCCTTGTTGCAAGACCCCCAGTGCCAACCCCAGGGTGCCAAAATAAGTGGGGAGGGGAACTCCTCCAGCAAGCTGGGGGAGTCCACTTAACCTCTTTGGGGAAGTAGTTGGGACGGCCTCACCCCCCCAAAGGGGTATACCTAACCTAAGAGAAAAAGGAGAAGGAGAGAGGAGTGTTCGCTTGGCTCCTGCCAAGCGCATATTGTTTGTTTTTTTCTGTTTAAGGTGCTTTCAACCCTGCTGGATTATTGACACCATTTTTTTTTTTGTAGAGAAAGGTGGTGAAAGAATCCTTCCACACAAATGGATGGTAGATAAATGGGAACCGTGGGTATCCTAGTGGTTAAGACGCTGGGCTGGTGGTGGTCCTGGTTAAGCTGTAGGTCTAAGGTGGAGTGTAAACATCCTTCCACACAAATGGTTCGTAGATAAATGGGAACCCTGGGTATCCTAGTGGTTAAGACACTGGGCTGCAGGATTCTCCGTTAAACTTAGGTCTAAGGTGGAGTGTAAAGCTTGACCTTCGTCAGAATGAACAATTCGGGCGGAAGCTAACGAAGGGTTAGCCAAAGGAAAGCCTATATATGTACAGTTCCGGTGCCAGTTTGCACAGTGCATACAACGTTTGAACAGCCAAGAAACGCGCACAAACGCACGTACACTCCAGACTATACGCCCATAAAGCCCCTATTATCACACACACACAACTATATGCACGCTCATAGCTCGCAAACTCCATCCGTCATCACCCGTTTACACACAACGTTTGAACATCCAAGAAGCGCACACAAACGCACATAGACCCCTATTATTACGCGAAAGAGAATTTTCAACAGTAATAATAATAATATTAATAATAATAATAATAATAATAAAAATAATAACAATAATAATAATAATGTATTCTAATTTAAATTAGAATATTTTGTCCCAATTTAAACTTCAATTTGATTAAAAATTTTATGAAGCTTTTGAAAATTGGGTTTTATTTATTTATTGCGTTTTACTCTAAAGCCAACATAAGATGTACACACACACACACACACACACACATACACGTACATACATCCGTCAGTCTGCTTAGAAGGCAGCCATTTGGTATATATATAATTAAATAATATCGTTTATATATACAACCAAAAGAATTAAATAGAACACCGTTACATCATTCTGTTTATTTAGACGGATTATTTGTATAAATTTCACGAAATATATAGAAAATAAATATACATTCCTATACAATCGAGGAATATATGCAATAAAAAAAAAAAAAAATAATAATAATAATATAAGAAATACGAACGAGGAATATATATATATATATATATATATATAATCAAAAAATTATAATATACAAAACGACGGGGTATAATCATCAACATATTAGTACAGGAGAAGTTTGTGTGTATATATATATATATATATATATATATATATATATATATACAGTTATATTAAATAATTAAATATATTAAGAATAATATTAAATATATTGAAAATAAAAAATCAATAATTTACACATTATATACATATTTTTATTCATAAAAAAATAAAATTTAAAAGATGGGATGATCTATTTGAAACACCTTATTCTAACAGCGGAGTTTCAACATGGCGCTTGGTTGGCGGTAAGCGATAGATAATATCGATTTTTAAAATTTCAATAAATAAACTTGGATCTTCTCTTCGATGGAATTTTATTTCTATTGTCTCGACGTCATAAACTTTGGGAGTTAATGCGTCGCATGCCACACCCATCTCTGTTAATTTTTAAAAAATTATTTTACGTGAATGTAATAACCGCTATATATATATATATATATATATATATATATATATATATATATATATATATATATATATATATATATTGACACAGTTGAGGCAATAAATGGATATTTATCACACGCGATCTGTGGACGATCTCTGGACATCATAAAGTTTAAACTCAGACTTTTATGGTAAGGCTGCCCTCGCCGTCACGGCCAGTTAATTTTTTAAAACTATTTTCCAGTTTTAAGGCATCTCTGTCTCTAACATTTTCATATGGAATCCACAGCAGCTGTATTTTTCGCCCAGTAGTTACAAAAATATCTCATCAAGAGTCATTCACAAGAGCTTTACATCTCCCCACAAGTGTTTGAAGACGGGGGTTTCTACGCAGAGTCTGCACTCCACCTTTTCGCAGCGGCAGACCGGAATGAACTTCTCTCCACACAAAACGTTGTAGAAATTTGTGACAGCGAGAAAGAACCAGTGGAAACATCATTTGAAGTGTGAGTAATTACGTAATAATTTAGTTTGTGATTTATTCTCTGGCTATATACATCGTAGCATTCAGTGCAAGTGTTAGTTAATTTATAAAAATTCGTAATAAAACGAAGTGAAAGGATATCTGGTTTGTGATTATAATTTGCTGGGCGTTTTCTCTTATTGTAACGCTCTCCCATATATATATATATATACATATATATATATATATATATGGATGTATGTGTTAATAACCGGGGTCGTAACGGGCATAATATAACCTAACCTAACATAGCCTAACCAGGTATAATATAACCTAACCTAGCGTAGCCTAACCGGTCATAATATAGCCTAACCTAACGTAACCTAACCGGTCATAATATAGCCTAGCCTAGCGTAACCTAACCGGGCATAATATAACCTAACCTAACCTAACCTAACCCAGTTTAATCTAACCGGGCATAATATAACCTAAGTATAGACTAACAGGGTATAATATAACCTAACCTAGCGTGGCCTAACCTGTCATACTATAGCCTAACCTAGCGTAACCTAACCGGGAATAATATAACCTAACCTAACCCAGTTTAATCTAACCGGGCATGATATAACCTAATCTAATACAACTGAACCTAACTTGACCTAATTTAATAATCCGAAACTTGTATCTTTACTCGGTAGAGGTGTGATATCTTTTAAGATTTCTTATAACACGCAAATTTAGTGAACGTTACTTCACAAGATCTTAATGGAGGACTCTTTCTCGTTTATAATTTAAATACCCGAATTGTTCATTCCGTCGAAGATCAAGCTTTTCACCCTACCCTAGACCTACAGTTTAATGGGGAATCCGGACCTAACCGAATTGCTCATTCCGACGAAGGTCAAACTTTTCACCCCACCCTAGACCTACAGTTTAACGGGGCATCCAACACCCCAGCGTTTTGTCATTCAGCTCTTATACCGGGCATAATATAACCTAACGTAACCTAACCCAGTTTAATCTAACCGGGCATAACCTAACCTAGCATAGCCTAACCGGGTATAATATAACCTAACCTAGCGTAGCTAACCGGTCATAATATAGCCTAACCTAGCGTAACCTAACCGGGTATAATATAACCTAACCTAGCATAGCCTAACCGGGTATAATATATCCTAACCTAACCCAGTTTAATCTAACCGGGCATAATATAGCCTAATCTAACACAACTGAACCTAACCTGACCTAATTTAATAATCCGAAACTTGTATCCGTACTCGGTAGAGGTATATCTTTTAAGATTTCTTATAACACGCAAATTTAGTGGACGTTAAAAGCTACTTCGCAAGATCATATTGGAGGACTCTCTCGTTTATAATTTATTTAGTAATCTCATTTTACCCCTTTATTTTGAGTTTTTTTTTGCCCAAAAGTTTTTCTACATCGAAAAAATTATGAAATGTAGAGGCTCTTTTCTCCATATGGGCGTCTATTTATTAATGCTAGTCGGAACGTTTCGTTTTAAAATTTGACAGTTACGATCTGTACAACGTTAATTTATGTCGTAGATAACATCATAACATTCGCTCTCTATTTATCACCCAGTTTTCGGATTAACTAATTTGGTTTAACATTTTCTTGCGTATTATTTTTCTTGTTATTCTAGCTAACTCCAGACAATTGTATTGAATCTAAGGGGACGTGTCTTTGTGATTAATGGTTAATATATATGGTAATATAAGCAGAGTGTGTATAAAGTAACGCAAGTAAAGAGGCAAATCCAATTTGAGCTGATCTAAGCTAGTTTCAACATGTTTTTAAATTATTGTACATTCTGTGAAAAGATTCAGTATTGGACTAATCATGTTAATTTCTCCTTTAAGGACCGATGCGGAACTTAATCGTGTTATAGCTACTTTTCGCGATAGTTTTGATGAAAGGCAAATAAATGGCAACGATTTGGAGGTTTTACCGCGCAGCCAGCCCAGTGACCTGAATACCGAGGTCGAGGTATTGGCTCACATCCGGTCCAACGAATGCCTGGTCATCGAGGAACTAATGTAAGTTTTTTTTGTGGTTAAGAACAAAACACATTATATTTTCATTCAATTTATTAAATGGTAGAAAGCATGTTTCAGTACAATTCGGCTTACAGAACTAGCGTAAATAAGACTAACATTAATGGAGATATTTTACAGTTACAATTATATATATACACACACGTAAAACTTTACACAATATAGTTACAAATATATATATACACGCGTAAAACTTTACACAATACAACGAGTGCGTAGAAATGGGAACCTTTTTTTATCTGTCTGCATACCATTTCATCATTCATCTGTGTCGCACAAATCGAATAATTTTATTTATAAATCCCTTCCCACGTGACATGTGCAGGAGAAATGAAAGGCAATACATGCCGCAAGTATTACTAAAATATCCTTGGAAACGGTAAGGATTCCAAACAATTTCAGGGACATGTAGCTGTTCGATAAATTGTACAACCACAGGGTCACTCCATGGTTGAGTGCCGAGTGAATCAAAATAGTACATTCTTTCCCTATTTTTAAAATAGATTGCAAACTAATGAATTCCCACATTACCAACAATGTCGGTGTTGATGATAAGACTACACCAATCTCTCGTAGTTGGCAAGTCAGTGTTTCATTCTTCACAAACACACCGATAAATTTGGAGCGTGTGATTCGGTCACTTTTCATTACTCTCTGGAGTGTATTTGCGTCCATTTTAAAAGTCTGTGACAACGTTCCGGAAGCGGTCAAATTCTATTAGAGCTTGTGATTCGAGATACACGAGTACACTAATAGGCGCGTCTATAGGGTTGGCGAATTCCAATCTGACTGAGATGTTCCCACTTTGTTGTGGACTTAAGTGTGTATTTACAGCAGCAGATAAGTCAGGGGTAATATCAAATGGGTAAAGGTTAAATTCTTCAAGAAATTCTTTCTGCGTTACGCCAATCCCAAGCTCGTCACAGCCACCGGCAGTATGGGCCAGATTACTATAAGCTCTCGCGCAGAGCGGAAACACTGCGTTTGATGAGTAGTCCGTAACCATAGTCCCGCCCAATGCAACGTCATTTACGTATAGAGTTATATTTTTAAGGCCGAAATTCTCGAATTTAAAGGCGCTCTTTTTATATTTTCCATTCGTCGATGCGTGATCCTGCATTCCAATTAATATCCTTTTAGGTAGAACTCCCAAGGCCACGTTTTCTAGCTGCTTCGAGGCCAACCCGGCGGGCACCGAGTATAGCTTGATCTGTACTCTGTTAATTTGATATTTTACTGTTGCGTGTATTAAATTTTTTTCAATTTCTACATATTTCGGGGAACTTAATTTCACTCGCTGTACACGCAGCTATGTTTCCATGATGTGAATCACAACGGGTTTTTGGCCCTCTTCTTGATCAGGTCCCAGATTTATGCAGATCTCAGGACTCGTGCGGTTGAGTTTTAGTTTCATGTCGATGCCGTTCATAAGCAATTTCTCCTGGAATGTGAAATCTGTATGAAGACGTCCAAAACATTCGTATATCTTTTATCGTAGAATTTTTAAATTTATACTTTATACTACTTTCATCTTTAGTCTGATAATAGCCCTCGGCAGTTAAAAAGGTGTCCTTCGCTTCTTTTGAAAAGTTGAAGACATTTTTCAGATAGGCTCGTAGGTGATAATAACCCGTTCCTGCCGAGATGTTAACCTGATTTAAATACACCTCACACTGGCTGAATATGGAATGTAGAAAGTTGGTTTCAGGGTATGCAGAGTAACTATCATCGCAGTCTGTTCCATCTGAATGGGCTATACGCAATTTAGCGTACATGTGCATGCAGCTTGGATCAAAAAAGTATGGGCCTGAGCTGGGTGTCACGAATTCTATAGGGGCACTCGGTGAACTAATTGTGCTTAATGGGTTAATTGTAATAAAGTCGCTATGCTCAATAGAAACCTGTGTAGGGGCATATCCGAGAGGGACAGTTCCGATTTACAACATTGTGAGCTACACGTATGGATGAAACGCGCCATGACGAGTCAGAAATAGTGCCACCTCTCTTGACAAGTAGTAATCAGCCTATGATTCGTGAGAGTAGTGTCATCAGCTTATATCAGTTAAAAAAATGATCAGCCATAGGCTTCATACGCTTAGAACACTTCTTTTTTATGTACTTTTAGGCTTAGCGTCACGTGTTGGTAACCCCTTCTTCCGGACAGCCCTCTTCTTCTTCCTTCTACCACCACGCCTTTTTCTCTTTGCATCTTTGATGATTTCGTCCCGTGTATGTTTTAAATGTTTTTTTTTTAGCTTCTTTAGGTTTAGTTCCTCCCATTATGTCTCCTACTGCGTTAAAATCTGATTGTAACGCCTTCCTCCTGAGGTATCTAGCCCCCGTCTTCAACAGTGGGACAGCGGTGCGTAGAATGGTTAAAAAAATGGATCCAAGCCCACTCCCACGCTGATATCTCACCCCTCGATAGACTGTGAAAGGCATTCGGGTCATTATAACTGAAAGCGATGAAAGGGTAGCTTCACTGTTAAGCTCCCATCACCGAATGGGAAATTTTTTCCCTCAATCGTTCTTATATATATTGAGATATTGGTTAAGAGATTAGTCGCAACATTCACATAATGGGGTTTGTCATATGTAATGCTCAAATATTTCCCTCTATGGTTGGGAATGTGTGTAATGCGCAGCAGGCGCGCCTGGGTGTCCCCAACAAACTGATGCTGTACGATATTGCTGTAAATATAGCACATGTCTGGTGATGGGCAGCTTTCACCTAATTTCTCCATCTTCAGCTGATACATTAAGCTGGACAATAGGGTGGAGTGAAAAATTTTTTTTTTTGAATTTCAAAATGCTTGGGGTCGGGAAAGTTGCGTATTTATGTGAAACGTACTGTGTGAAATTTTGTAATCGTACGGCTTTAATTAAATTGTGCACACTGAACTCAAAGTTTTTAAAAATTGGCAAAATTACTAAAATTTCGCCATTTTTATTTTGTTTCTTTTGGACACGTACTGCCTGAAATTTTTGTAATTTTGTAATTTAATTTAAAAGACGCGAAATTTTAGTGATTTTGCCAATTTTTAAAAACTTTGAGTTCAGTGTGCACAATTTAATTATAGCCGTACGATCACAAAAATTTCACACAGTACGTTTCACATATATACACAATTTTCCCGACCCCAAGCATTTTGAAATTCAAAAAAAAATATTTTTCATTTCACCCTACTGGACAAGTCATGTTATGCCTCGTGAAAGGTATCTCTTTGGAGGGGTGCACCATATCGACCCTCGGCCACAATTGTGAACAGCGCTTTGTCTTTAATATTTCTACTAAGCGTTGATTTTAACTTCAACGTGCGTGCAGGCGTGTCTATGTTTACGACTTCAAAAAGTAAATCGGTTGTCAGGTACGATTTTTCAAGATTCTTGTTTAAGCCCCTCACAATGTCCATGGCTGTGTCATAATGACCGATTCCTAGTGTTACAGTTGTACCTCACCGAATAGGACTGATCGCATAGTATTGTCTAAGGTTATGCCTAATTTTTCACACTCATCGATTCTTCTAAGGATCAGAAATATGATCTGCTCGTTTTCAAGAGTTAAAAATTTGGTGGCTAACTGGAATTCACAAACACCCTCGTACGAATCACGTTCCAACTCAATGGGCCATGAAGTTCTGTTACAAAGTTGGCCAGGGTGTTGTTAGGATGTACAGATAGAGAAGAAGAGGACGGGAGTGTGACATAGAAGTGGTTAGGCGCCATGTTGCATACTATTTAAGCTTCATTATTGCAGCAGCTTTTATATAGGTGTTGAAGCTTTCTGGGTACCCTACCCATTTCACCAGGTACATTTTTCTCTCTTCTGAACCTTTGCTGCCTAAATTTTTTTCAATTTTAAAAGAACTTTTTCCTAAATTGAATGTCACTGTCTACAACTCCTCGCGGTAAAAGCCTCCTGCGATCTCTTATCTATTCAAATCTTCAACGTAATACATCATTATCTCGCCCTTAGGTCTCATAGCACTAACTTTAAAAATCTCACGTGTCCATCCTTGCTGAAATCCCTTTGCGAATTTATTTTCCGAACGTGATAGCCTTATGTAATCATTGATTTTGAAACGTGTAGAGTGTGATGGCGATGTTCCATCTCTTCTCAACTCTGTGCGCGTACCTCTTTCTAAAACTTCGTTACGTGTAGTACCAAACGTACGGTGGTGTGAACGGTTGTATGACAATGCCAATGACCCCAGAACGTTTATATATCTGTAAGTGATTTTATGGGTAAAGTAGCGATGCATGCGTTCCTTTATGGTACGTTGAACTCTTTCAGCTAAAGAGGCCTTATGTATAGAACTGTTAGTGTAGTAACTGATATTAAACTCTGTCAGCATGTTCTGAAAAGCGCGGCCTATAAATTCTTTCCCCATATCCGTACAAAAATAGCCAGGAACCCTGTCTTCTTTCAACATCAACGTTTTGGTAGCTTTAGCAACTGTTTCAGGCGATTTATTTTTCAGAGGAATTAGCCACAGATATCTAGAGAATACATCTATTATGAATAGGATGTAGCGGTAGCCGTCTTATACACTGAATATCTTTGCATGTCTGTTAAATCCGCTTGCCAAATAGAGTCAATCGAAGCCGCTGTTGTCTTGGCCGTTTTAAACCTTTTTCTCACCGGTTTATGAAGTGTATAAGCATCCTGCTCCCGCAAAAACCTCTCAACATCTTTTTTCCCTACTCCATCATTGTAAACACCTCTGTACAGTCTATTAACGCCGCCATAGGAGGCGGGGTTAGAAATGTCATAATAGCGTTTTCTTAATATGTTAGCCATTTGTGTATTTTAGAGACACGTGGATAAGGTTGGCCGTTTGTTCTCTTTCTCCTCTTCAGAGATGCTACTGTTGGGGGTGATGGCGTACTCAGTTGTGACACATGCGAGACTTGCTCCAAGTCTTTTAACCTATTCAGATTTCCTATCAATGTTTCGGGGACATTTATTTGTTGTAGTCTTGCTTTAATATGCTTCCATCCTGTTGGTGAGGGCCTGTCCCACTTTCTCACCAGATCATGGACAATGTCGACGATATTGGATCCCTGTACCTTTGTTCCTTCAACAATGACCTCGTCTGTATCGGTCCACTTTATTCCTCAATGTATGTGGGAGACTGCTTTTTAATACATGCTCAATGTGTTGCGTTCCGTTATTCTTTGGCTGGTTATCTCTAACGTCGGGCCCAGGTCCTATGTCGCCATGCTCAGCGTTGCTAGCGCTGTGCCTAATAACCACGGGAAGCTCTGTCGGATACTTATAATCTTCGTACTCATGAAGAAATTTTTTCAGAGCCTCTTGGCACAAGATCCTTTTCTTATCAGGTGACTTTTCACTGTTTAATGGGGCTAACAAATCGCTTTCCATTCTTTTAAGCCTACTTTTACGGGGTTCAAGAACCGTGTCTGGAATCTTTGAACTTTGCAGTGAAGCATACACCTTGTGCGGAATCACTACCACTTTCTTCATTATATTAATCTAGTCAGTAAAGGCCCCAAAACTGAAAATAAGATGGAGAGGAATGATCCCCCTCTTTGTACAATAATTCACTTTTTCTTCCCCACAGTTTGACTTTTACGAGCGAGCGCACGTATTATGTTCTTGTAACGACGTAAGCGAGCCTTCTGAGGTGGTTTCATTGGCACATTACATTTTATAGCAGTAAGACAGATTTCACAGATGCATTTTAAAAAGTTGGAGTCGATATTTTTAACAAACATCTGTTGCAGTGCCCAGGGCAATCGTTGATAGATTTTTATTAATTCACGATATTTCTTCAACCTATTTGTCATTCTGGAATATACACCGTTTCAGGCTCGTTTGGGAATATATTCGTTCTTAGAAGCACCCTAAACGTGTTTCGCAGGTGAAGGTCACAAAGCAAATATCCGTAACGCTGATTTGTGGCTTCTTTATAAACCTCCAAAAACTCCTTACGCTGATTCGGGAACATTTGATTGGCTAATACCCCAATTTGTGACACATCTCTACGTTGCGAATAAGACTAGATATTGTGTATTTAACGACACATCGCGCATGTATCTATTTTTGAAAAATAGATTCTGATTGATGAAGAATACGCTTATGTTAAGATGGTGGGAGAACACTGTAAATGTCTCGGCAAACGTTTTATCCATTTCCAACATGAGATCGTCAATTACAATGACTGTATGCTCATTTCCCTTTAACGAATTAACGTCATATACACCTTTGTGGAACAAAATATCATCTTGGTACTCGTTGAACACTGATTGATACGTCGAATAGCACCATATTACTTTATGCACAAATTTTGAGAACATCTCCCCTTATCTTTAATGATTTTAAGCATAAACACAGTTTTACCACATCCTGTAGGGCCAGATATAATACATGTGGAGGGCTTGTGAACCTGAATTTTTCTACAGATTCCATCTCTAACACGTCACACCCCTAAGTGGGTCATTTACAAAATATAAAAAATTTAAGTGCTGCTCCTTATATTCTTGTTTTTCTTCTTCCACAGAACCGTGAATGACGACGATGTACAGCCCCCCATCATCGATATTACAGATGACCCATGACCGTGTAGCTACAGACTCCATCCCCGCTGACGAACCCTCACCAGCGATACCTGTAGCACGCGACAATTCAAAGCGGAAGCATGATGAAGAACCCTCCACGTCAGGTATAAAGCGTGCCAGGATTGCGCCGGTTGTTAGACCCCAGTAATAGAGCCCCAACCCTCTACGTCTTACGACACAACCCCCAAATAGTACCTTCCTCAAATATACCCCCTTATTCCTGTTCAATTCCGGTACTTCCTCCACACAGCACAGCAGCTTCTCGTGCTGTGGAGGAAGGTATAACATTCGAGTTGGTGCGCACCGCTACCCCCACCCCTGCCCTGACTAGAAATCGGTACGTGGTCAGGGTTGACCCTGGATCCCTGTATAGCAACGGTTGGACTGCGACGCGTAGTTGAACGTATTGTGGAGTTTGCCCTTCAGAACCGCGACGAACGTGAAGTCCGAGGTTGTCCTTCAGGTTCGGTCAGATGACGGGGATGTAGATGATTTTTGGGTAGTAATACCGTTCAGACGCTTGGCCGCTGTAGACATAGAATATATCTTGGGCCGTATAATTCAGGCCTCTCAAAGTAGTACAGCCTTCAATATGGACAACTTCATGGTAGATATTGACAGAGTATTCCGGGTTGCGGGTCATAGTGTCACACCTTATACTTTTAATTTCAATTCTCAATCTATTTACAGAAAGCATTTAAACGTCGATCGTGGTTGCGGCTTTATAACAATAGTGTTAGCTCATATGTTCACTGTACTAAATACAATCGCGTATAATATCTGGCTGCCTACGGTTGTGCAGCGTGCCCGTGAACTGGCTTCAGATTGTAAGCTTGAGTTTGAGTGTAACATGGGTCCTGAAGAGCTGAGAAGGGTAGAGCAGGAAATGAATGTTCGTATAGTCGTATTTGGAATGGATGGTCGTCGTAGGACTGTGTCTGTTTTTAAAAGCTGTGTGAGAGATCATACAAGACCTCTACTTATTTTAGGATTGTCAGGAATATCGTATCTCCCAATCCGTAATATAAGGACTCTCTACGCTAGTTATGATAAAAGTCGAAAATATGGAAGGCATCATGATTTGTGTAAGGGATATCTCGAGTTTGCGGATGATATAGTGAAACATTGTAACGAGTGCTACATGGTATGTGAGCAGCAGTGGCGGCTCGTGACTTTCAGTTATGGGGTGCTGCCTCAGAAATTGCGAACAATTGTGTCGATTATATATATATATATGAGAGAGAGAGAAAGTCGAATAGATAAATAGATAACTACTCACTACTCAGTCATAAAAATAAGTAAAATAGTATCATAAAATCAATTATAGGGTACTTACGCTTAACGGGTAATTTCGAATTTGCCAAAAATTTTATTTATAAACAAATTCCATTCTTCTGTTTTTATTCTGAGCGAAAAGGTCTATTACTTTTTCATTGAAATTCTGTGGACTGTTGATCAAATTTTTCTCTATTGAAATCATTGCAAGAGCATTTAGTCTTTCCTGATTCATAGTGCTCCTTAAGAACGTCTTTATTCTTTTTAATGTTAAATGGCAGCGTTCGGCCTCGGATGTAGTCATGGGGATGGTCAAAAATTTTTTATGAGCTTAGCAAGTTCTCCAAGAACATCTACTAGATTATTTTCAGTAATAAATTTCAGCAGATCAATTAACCTGTCGTAATTGTGCATATCAGGTCTACTGTAGAAAACTTGTAGTTCAGTAAGAAGCTTTTCTTTTTCAATCATGGGATATGCCTCAGTGGTCACCGTTACCTCTTCCATAGGCATTTTCATATTATAGCTATCGAAGTTTTCCTTGGTAAACAGCCTAGCAGCTACTAATCGTTTGGTAAATGAATACCTCTCAGCTATGTCAACACATACGCAGTCGCACACTTCCTTTGCTTCAATCATGAGTGTTTTTGAAGGATTTTCACAGTACTCCGAATTTCTTATTTTTAAAATGGCATTGTTGAAGTTTGCTATATATTCTTGTACTTTACATGAGTCAATAGCTCGAGATTGCATTTGAATGTAAATGACTTCTACGTGAGGCATTATCTGATGAAAAAGTTTCAACCAAAAGATGAACTTTTCGTTATTCAAAACGTGCAAAATTCCTGTTGCTTCTGAAATGGTTTGATCTGCGTTTGCTGTCGACTGTATTTCTTCAAGGCATTTTTTTAAGGGTTCGAAATTTTCATAGACGCGGTTTACGGTGCGTATATGAAAATTCCATCTAGTAGGGGATGGACGAGGAATGCGGCTGGCCATATGTTTGCTTAAGATAGAGAGACGAAGTGGTGACCTGGAGAAAAATGTTGGTATAGCCAAGAGGTTAGAAAAGAATATTCTTGAATTTCGGGTAGTACTTGCTGCATTTTTCATAATCAGATTCAGTTGGTGGGCATAACAGTGAATGAAGTGTGCATTATTGTAAACTTCTTTAATTTTAGCCCGAACTCCACCTTTTTTTCCTTTCATGACATTTGCGCCATCAAATGTCTGAGCAATTAGTTTCTGCTTGTTTCCTTCGAGAAGAATATCTAGCTGATCTAGAATGCACTTAGATAGTCCTTCTGCCGTTTGATTTTCCGGAGTAAAGAAACCCCAGAAGCGCTCAAAGACTTCCTCATTCAGCTCGTATCTCAGAACAATAACCATTTGAGTGTGTTCAGAAACATCAGTTGTGTCATCAGCCATGACCGCCACAAACGAAGCTTCTTTAATTTATTTTTTATTTGATTGCGGGATACCTGCAGCACACAGTCAAGAATATCATTCTGAATGGTTTTGGAAACGCCCTTGAAGACTGTGTTGCTTTCTAAATGTTTTTTCAAATCGGGATCTAATTTTGATGCGAAATTAATTAATCCCCTGAATACACCTGGATTTGTCGAATCATCTTTTTCATCATGTCCACGTAAAGAAATCTCAAAATTTCCGCAGAATTTAATGCAGTCTATTATTTTCGACAATATTTCACAATTTTTGGTAACTTTGTTATTATGTTCGATAATCGAGAGTTTGTAAGCCTCACTAAGTTTTTCTTTGATATTTACCGTTCCTAAAAGTGACAGAGAAATCACATTATCAATATGCTTCTTTGAACGCTCATGCTTTTCAGTTTTTTCTTTAATTTTGTTTATATTTGTAAAACCACTTTTTGTCCACGTCAAGTCACCACCGAGTAGTAGACACGGGAAACAAAATAATGCATTTTTAACTTTACAACCACAAAGCCAACTTTTTCTTTGGTACCATTCTGAATTAAAACTACGAATATATTTCTTATTGTTACTTATTCCGGGCTGAGATATTTGAATTTCTGGTGTAGGGCGTCCTTCAGTTTTAATAGCTATTTTTTCTTGAAGAGATAACTGTGAAAAATTACGAGACTGAATTTTACTCACTGTCACCCGACTCACTTCTGGGGCTAGCGCAGCCATGATAATAGAATAGGCGCCTAGTTAAAATTTCAAAAAACAAAAAGTCACTTGCGAAAAAAATATTTTAAGAAATGAAAGCTATATATTGTAAATAATCCAATTATTATATAATTAACTTCAATCTCACGACAAAAAATAAATGATAACGAATCATTAATAAATGCAATTCGGAAATTAAATTTTGAATTAGCAAACGATACAGCAACACAACTACCACGTCAAACAAACAAATCGGCACTGCTCTGTCCACAGTGCTTTGGATCCTCTTAAACCCGCGATTCTGACTCGCTCTTCGTACGTCCGCCACCGAGGTTTCAAGCGTTTCGAACAAAATCTGGATCTGTTAAGTACGCAGTTCCACGGGAAGGCTGAAGCTACTTTCGTGATTCATTCGTTCGGCATTGAAATAGTTTAAGGGAAAAAAGATATAATCTGATTTAAAAACTCAAAGTTCATGGAAAAAAACAATCAGAGAGGCTATTTTAAATATTTAAATATAAAGATTATAATATCATGGAGGTGCTGCAGTTCCACAGTGCCTACCTGCGAGCCGCTCCTGGTGAGCAGTGTAAAAGCCCCAAATATGAAAGTCATGTAGTTGAAACTGAAAAGAGGGAGTGTAATGTGTGTAGATTTACAGTTTTCAATAATAAATGCTTTGAACTCCATAAATCAATTGGCACTTGCAGAAAAATGAGGATTTGTAAGTGCGGTATGTTTCACATGATGGATAATTGGGGGAATTTCAAACATAAATGCGATGAAATTCACTGTTCTATATGTCATGAAAAATATAAGGCTAATGGAGTGAAGCATGTATGTTATATGAAAGATGCTAAGCCTAAAAATAGACCTTGTATAACCGTGTACTACGATATAAAAACGTAAACGAATGCTGAAACCAAAGAGGTTATGCCACATTTACTTGTAAGCCAGACTATCTGTGATGAGTGCATGGAGATCGAGTGTGATGAGTATCACAAATGTGGTAAACGGACAAACGTTTTAAAAACGCTTGCACACGTCAGCCCTGTGAAACTCTTTGTATCCTATATTGTCAAGTTAGCGAACAAGTTAAAAAAATGACTGTGAAAAGAGGCAACAAACTAATACAGATGCAGGTAAGAGGTAATGTACAGTTTAAAGACACCCTGCTGTTCACACCTTGTAAATTAGCAAAGCTACCCAAGGTCATGAGGGTAGCCACTGAAGTTTCAAAAAAGTATTTCCCTTACACATTCCTCACTAGCGAAACTTTAAATTACGTAGGACTACCTCCACCCAAACATTACTTTAACTACATCAACATGAGTGATAGTGAGCGTGAAGAATTTAACCGCTACTACAACAGTTTTAATGAAGCTAGTCCATACAATACAGCTGATGAATGTGAACATTATTGCGTAAATGATGTGCGCGTGTTTAGAGTATGTTTCCAGGCCTTTAGAAGGATGTACACAGCCCGTTTCAAATGCGATCCGCTGCAGGTTGCAACCACGATCGTTTCATTGTTTTACGGTGTTCAAGAATAACTTCATGCCTAAAGACACCTTAGCCGTCATTCACAGAAACAATCCCTGCAGTTATGGGCACAAGGCTATTTACTGGCTCATACACCTACAGCAACAGACCGGGGTATAGAGAAAACACGCCCGCAACACGGGTGAAGTATCCAGTAAGGTCAATGGTCGTGTTTTTTGGGTTGATGGTCTAAGTGAGGATCCAACCACTGGTGAGAAGACTGTGTATTCCTTTAACGGCTGCTGGTGGCATGGTTGTCCACGCCCTGAGTGTGCCGCCGTCACAGGGGACCTCCATGGAAGATCCCCCGCCGAGAGTCTCGCATGGACCCGTAACCGCGATCAACTTATAGGCTCCCAGTTCACTCACAAGATCGTGTGAGAGCATGAGTATGATGCACAGATGGAAACAGATGGCCAGTACCGTGAAGAAATAAGGGCCATCAAACGTTCAATGGTGTTGGACCCCCTCAAATGCGGTGACAGCTTGTTTGGAGGGCGTACAAACCCATTCAGGCTATACTTTCCGCCTACGGAGGGAGTGAAACTCCATTACTACGACTTCTGTTCTTTATATCCCTACGTGATGAAGAACAATCCGTACCATCGAGGAGTTCTCAGCTAACTTGAGTGAGCGCTACTTTGGACTCTCTTTCGTAGTCGTGCTCCCCCCTCGCGATTTATGGATGCCGATCTTACCCGTCGTTATAGATCAGAAGCTCATGTTTCCCCTGTGCGTGAAGTGCGCAGAGGAGAACAATGGGGATTGTAATCATACAACCAATCAGCGTAAGATCAGAGCTGTATATACAAGCCCTGAGCTGGACCTAGCCGTTCGCCATGGATACAGAATATTGAAGATACATGAGGTGTGGAGGTTTCAGAAGCAACCCAACCTTTTCACGCCATATATAAACGCTTTTATGAAAGATTATATTCAGTGTTACCGTGCCCATGAAGGTATACTGCTTGACCGTTCCCAAATTGTTAAGAATCCTGGCAAGCGCTTTAGTGCAAAGTTGTGTCTAAACAGTCTTTGGGGAAATTTGCATAAAATACTGGCAAAGGGAACGTTTATTTCGCACAAAGTTATAGTGAAGTCTGGGATTATGCCAACGCTTCCGATAAAGAGGTTATGGAGATCGTGAATGTAGGTAATACTTACATAATAAAGTACAACATCATCGAACTGGCCACAGATACCTCACGGGTTACAAACATACCTGTAGCAATCTTCACAACGGCCTACGCCCGCATCAAGCTTTGGGGACTACTGCACTCTCTTGGGCGGAGGGTGCTGTACGCTGACACAGATAGCGTAATATTTACAGAGAGGGAGGGTGACTACATGCCTTCTATTGGGGAATTCCTCGGAGAGTTAACTGACGAGATCAAGGTTGAGTATGGTGATGGTGCATACGCTGACTCATTTGTATCAACAGGGCCAAAACTTATGGGGTACAGGTGAGGGTGGGGGAGGATATAAAATATATCGTGAAGGCTAAGGGTATCACGCTTAACCATGCGAACCGACGAGTCGTTAACTTTGACTCGTTGAAGGATCTAGTGTGCTTGGAAGATGAGGGCAACCATCCACCCCAACTGACTGTGGGAACCCACAATTTTCGGGCGCAGAAACTGGGGTGTGTGAAGGAACTTAGGGGCACGAAGGTATGCCGTAACACCTATAGGAAACGTTACCAGGCGTCTGGTACCTATGATACCATACCCTTTGGATACCTTAAACCATGATTGTTTATATATATATATATATATATATAACTGTATATATATATATACCGATATATATATATATATATATATATATATATATATATATATATATGCGTGTGTGTACTGTTAACGATATGTTTATTTATTACGTATATTTGTTTCAATTAGGGTTTCATTTTCTCCTTTGCGTGTGTACGTGTGTACAATCCTAGACTCCGCCCACTGTAAGATCGGTCACGTGACTCCTGCCACTACCTGCGCATATCTCTATCCCTGCGTGCTCAGTTGGCCGCTGCAAACCCTGGAGCTCAGACGCATATTTTCTCGTGTAGACGAAAAATAATGACGGCTACTTTTGATATTGCGTGTTCGACGTTTATGAAGTAGTATTCGGTAAAGTCGAAAGATGTGGTGAATACTGAAAGACTACCTACCCCCACTTCCTTTGAGACTTTTAAGGATACAGTGAATCGCGCGAGAAAACAAAATGTTCAAATGCTCTATGGATATTCTTGCGAGAGTATTGCCGGATTTCGCGGCACAAACGATGTAATGGACTACGTTGTAGGGCTAAACTGTATAAAAGCGTACATATACCGTGAGGTGAAAGAAACAACGCGTGCAGAAGAGAAGCAACGGATATGGATAATGTGTCTTGTTGATGAATGGTGTGACAGGCGGTATTATATCATGCTGCATCATACTGAGTACGGGTACCCTGCGGCTGAGAATGTAAACCCTGTCATCATGGACAATCTAAAGTACTTTTACCACTACATTCATATGTCAGCCAGACTCCGTACTGAGCGGACGCATTTCCTGAGCTCTCTGATATTGCTTCTGCTTTTGGATATTGCCAATAACCATACTTTTGGAAAGTTACGAATTTTATTTACTTGCGTTTGTATTATATAGTTAAGTACTTGAATATAAGTGGATTTTAGGGATTTAGAAGTTTTCATCGCGTGCCGGCTTAATTTAACTTAAACTTGTGACAGTTATAAACTAATTTAACTTGCGCGATGCCGTCGCAGAAAGCATCGTGTGTTAGGTGTGGGGTGAATCGGTGGTATACGGATTTTAGGGCCTATGACGGCAGTCCTATGGTGATTACCGAGAGATCAGTTTTTTTTTTTGCGAATTAAGGGAGGAACTAGTTGACATAAAACGCAGTGTACGTGAGGTCACGGAAAGACTTGCAACGCTTCATGAGGGCAGGGGTAGGACTACGGTTGACGAAAGCCGAACCAATACTAACGTTGAAGACGTTAGTAATTTGAAGGGTGAGGTGCGTAACCTAGTTTCTAGTTTAGGTAGCTTATCGGGAAGGTTGGATAGAGTTGATGAAGGGGTTAAGGTTGGTCCGAGATTAGTAGAGATTTAGAGAAGTTAAGGGTGGAGCTAGGCCGCGTACGTTAGGTGATAGGAATACCCCCCCTATCGAGGTTTCGAACCCTTTCGCCCATTTGGGAAGGGATGTGAATGAGGGGGAAACTATTTTAATTGGGGACTCTATAGTGCGCCATATGGACACAGAGTTCGTTGAACGGCATCCAACCAAGAGGAGGAGGGTCTGTCTCCCAGGGGCCAGGGTTGACAGAGTTAGAGACGAGGTGGATAGGATTGACGTTGCCTCCCGTCACTCGATGTTGGTGACGATGGTAGGGGGCAACGACTCGTATAGGCCCGATACGAGAGTGCCTGACCTTTTGGAGAGATATAGGGGGTTAATTAGATCCCTAAAGGTGAGGTCAGATAGGCCTTTAGTTCCAGGTATTACCCCTAGGCACGGTTTGGGTCTTAGGATTACGTCTAAAACGATATTTTTTAATACTAAATTAGAAGAGATTTGTGCTGAGGAAAATGTACCCTTCGTAAAGCTGTGGCCAGATTTCAGTGATCCTAGCCTTTTTATAAAAGATGGGGGTGCATTTTAATGAAATAGGTAATGCTAGGTTAGGTAGGTTAATTGACGAAAATGTTCGAAAGCTGTATAGGTCGAAGCCGCCTTTAAACGTTGTGGGTCCGGGGAACGCGGGCCCGACGTGAAAAATAGTTTAAAACGCCGACCCGTGGTAAAAAATAACTTAAACGTCTTTTATTGCAACGCGCGTAGTATTAGAAATAAATTAAACGAATTTAAGGCGATAATTTATTCCAGGAACTACGATATAGTTGCTATCACTGAAAAGTGGTTAAATACCGCGACTCGGGACTTGTTGGGGGAACTTGAAATACCGGCTTTTAAACTCTTTACTAATGATAGGTTACATAGGATTGGTGGCAATGTTTTGCTGTATATTCGTAATTCCCTTAGGGCTATCGAGGTTAAGATAGATTTTCCGGCAGCAATTAATGCGATATGCGTTGAAGTTAGTGCGCGTAGTCTTAGTTTCAACCCCTTGATACCGATACTAGATTTTACTCACTTCTTAGTAACTTTATTAATAATCGGGATAGTATAGTTGTCGGAGACTTTAACTGCCCTAACGTCAATTACGAGACTTTTACTGGTAACATTGAGGGTTTGAAATTGATTGAGTTCATGGAAGATATTTTTTTACGACAGATGGTTACCGAACCAACGCGCGGTGATATTTTAGACATGGTGATGACGAACGGCGGAAACATAGTCGAAGGTTTAGAAGTAGGCGAGAGTTTAGGATGTAGTGATCATCAAATTCTTAGGTTTAAGTTATTGCTAGAAAACACTAAGGATAGTAACGTAATAGAAGTCCCTGATTTTCGTAGGGCCAATTTTGATAGTTTTGCGGATAGGATGAGAGTAGTGGACTGGGGTGACTTATTTATGGGTAATGACGCAAATTTGCATTGGGAGGCGTTTAAAGATAGTTTCTTGAATATCGAAAGGGAATTTATTCCTCGTAAGCCCAAGCGCGCTAGAAATCATGGTAGGCCCAAGTGGTGGACTAGGGAAATAGGCGAGTTCATAAACGAGCGTAACAGAGCGAATAGACTAATAAGCGCAATGGCACGGTAGCTAACGCTAATAGATATAGCGAGCTTCGACGTCAGGTTAAAAGATCAGTTGGGAATGCTAAGCGTAATTTAGAGATCCTTATAGCTGCGGATAGTAAACATAACCCAAAAAGGTTTTTTGATTACGTAATAATCGTAAGCCGATAAAAGATAATATAGGCCCTCTCTTGGACGCTAATGGCGCTTTGGCTTCCGACGCTCAGGCGATGGCGGGTATTTTTAATAACTTTTTGGCGACAGTTTTTACCGTAGAAGACGGCAATAATGTCCGCAATGTGGACGATATCGTTCCATTTAGTAGCGAGACTATTTTGGATGAAATATCTGTTTACGAGGGTGAGATTGCGCATTATATCGATAAGTTAAAAGTTAGCAAGGCTCCAGGCCCTGACGCGTTTTATCCTAGACATCTGAAAGATTTGAAAGACGTTGTCGTAGGCCCCTTAACGAAGATTTTTAATCAGTCACTGGAAACGGGGATTATTCCTGAAGACTTCAAATTAGCTAACGTCACGTCCATTTTTAAAAAAGGCGACCGCACAGTAACTAGCAATTATAGGCCCATTAGCTTAACGTCAATTGTCGGTAAACTTTTGGAATCCGTAGTTAGGGATCGTATCATCGAACACTTAGAAAGTCGCGATTTGATTAATAGTAGTCAGCATGGGTTTCGACGCCATAGATCTTGTTTAACTAATTTGTTAGAATTTTATAACGAAATAGTGCGCGAATACGATAGGCATAGAGCGGCTGACGTTATTTATTTAGATTTTAAAAAAGCGTTCGATACAGTTCCGCATAGAAGATTAATTGCGAAGGTTAAAGCGCACGGTATACGCGGTCAGGTAGCTAACTGGTTAGAGGAATGGCTTCGTGCTAGGAGACAGAGGGTCGTTGTTAATGGTAGTGAATCGGGGTGGTTGGATGTAGGTAGCGGTGTCCCACAGGGTTCAGTGTTAGGCCCATTGCTATTCGTAATTTACATTAACGACATAGATGTAGGTTTGACTAGTAACGTGTCAAAATTCGCGGACGATACTAAAATAGGCGGTAAGGTTGTTAACGAGGACGATAGAAATAGGCTCCAAGACGATGTAAATAGGATTATGGAGTGGACGGATAAGTGGCAGATGCAATTTAACGAAGACAAATGTAAAGTTTTGCATATAGGTTCTCGTAACAATAATTACACGTACACGATGGATGATAGAGAGTTAGCGAGCGTTGACGAAGAAGTAGATTTAGGCGTACGCGTATCTAAGGATTTAAAAGTTAGGAACCAGTGCCTGGAGTCTTGCGCAAAAGCTAATAGGATGTTAGGCTTCATAGCGCGTAATTTCAAATTTAAATCGAAGAATATTATATTGTCCCTTACAAGTCCCGAGTCAGGCCTCATTTAGAATATGCCGTTCAGTTTTGGTGCCCGTATTTGCGTAAGGATATTGATAGGTTAGAAAGGGTTCATCGTAGCGCCACGAAACTAATTCCGTCATTACGCAACAAGCCTTATGAAGAGAGGATTAAAGCGTTAGACTTGCATTCACTCGAAACTAGGAGATTAAGGGGGGAGCTTATTGAAGTTTTCAAAATCGTTAATAACATCGATAACGTAAATTTTGACAAACTGTTCACTTTCGATAATAGCAATACTCGTAATAACGGATTTAAGTTGCGTGGCAGACGTTTCATTACTAATATCACTAAAAACGTATTTACGTTTAAAGTAATTGATAAATAGAATAATCTTCCCGCGCCCGTCGTGAACTCTACCAGCCTTAATATGTTTAAGAACCGTTTAGATAGGCATTTTAAAAATATTAATGTCGTTTAATATAATAATAAAACAATCACCCTTCTCCCTCTGAGCCTCTCCTTTCTCCCTCTGAGCCTCCCCCTTCTTCCTCTGAGCCTCCCCCTTTTCCCGCTGAGCCTCCCCCTTTTCCCTCTGAGCCTCACCCTTTTCCCTCTCCCTCGTTAAAATTATTAACGTTGTTTAATATAATAAAACAATTAGCAACAGGATCTCTGGGGGTGGTGATCGAGGATGAGTCTGTTGACGATAATGCCTGCTTGTGACATGCCAGCGTGTGATGTCAGCAAAAAAAAAAAAATAGACTAACACGAACTTAGATGTAGCTCGTAGCGTAAACTAACCCACTTTTTGTTATTCTTTATATTTTTTTTTCTCTCTCTCCTTATTTGCATGTCTGTAACTCTCTTCATTGCATGTCTGTAGTTTGCATGGTATGATAGTGTTTGAGTTAAGAATGTGTTGCATGGTTTGTAATGCGTTCTTACTTTACTTCTTTTCATCTTCCACCCTTTTCCGGTGAAGTGGGCTCCGTCCTCTACCTCCCTATGGAGTAGAGGACCGGTCTGCAACTGCTGGAGGTATGTGTTGCTTTGAGTTAAGAATGTGTTGCATGGTTTGTAATGCGTTCTTATTTTACTTCTTTTCATCTTTCACCCCTTTTCGGCAGAGTGGGCTGCATCCTCTACCTCCCTATGGAGTGGAGGACTGGTCTGCAACAGCTGGAAGTATTCTCTTCGACTATTTTTCTGGTTTGTCGGCAGTGGCCGGCGGATGGTGATGGTGTCTTTCTTTCTTTCTGAATGAATTTTAACCCACGAGTGATAGGTTTTGCTACTTACTTAACCCCTTATTCTCTTCTTTTAACCCCTTACTTTCTTCTTTCTCTCGGGCTAACCTTAGAGTGGATCTTAAGGTCTTTGTTAGCCTTAGCTTCTGTAGATCTGTAGATCATGACGAGGTTCGCAGTGAGGTTGTGGCTAAAGGCCTGTGTGAGTTTTTGATAGAATTTAGAGACGAGTATCGATTGTTAAACAAAAAAGAAAAATACGGTAACATGTTTCTCTCAAATAGTGCACCGGTTTGTGAATAAAATGTTTAGTTCGTGAAATTCCGCATAAGCGAAAATGTCTGGTGCGTATTCTGGGGAGTGGGACCGATAAAACATTAAAACCGATATTGCTTCATGTATCGGAAAATTTCTCCAAACACCTGCCCAGTATAACGGGGTACAAGTATTCACGTCGGAACAGTGCCGTACACGTTTCATCAGCTTATGGTGTGACTCGCTCCTCCCGTCGAACCGATCCGACCACCCGTGGCTCATAGTCATCTCAGAGCTTGAACCGACTGGACGTGCACTCCTCGAATACGATGGAACTTCCTTTGAGAAGCATTTTCAATGCCGCGTACGTACGATGTGTCCGTGACGAAGTCATTGCGCGTGTTCAGGCGTGAAACCGGTACCATTAACTATGTACTTGAAACGATTTGCAGGCAAGCAAACTCTGGTAAACGTAATGTTATTTATTTAAGTGTTGAGATGAATAGAGTCTTCATGATAAATGCAAAAAAATTCACTTTTCTACGTGAAGGTCAAAATATGATAATAAACCCCACTCTAATAGACAGAGTTTATTTCCACAACAGTTTCGATGCCCACTGGCATCCTCTTCGGGTGGATACAGAAAAACGAATCGTTTTTCTGTATCCACCCGAAGAGGATGCCAGTGGGCATCGAAACTGTTGTGGAAATAAACTCTGTCTATTAGAGTGGGTTTTTATTATCATGTCTTCATGATAGTTGAGAAGTTGGGTGAGGACCGTTATAAAATACCTGCAGGTGTAGGTACAAGAAGAGAACAGATTAGTGATGCCCCTCATATGCCGTTGTTTGTACGTTGTGTATAAATAACGAACAGCCATGGATTGATATACGACTGATGTAAAAGAATGCATCTGATAATAACGCTCTTGTCCCTACGCGAAACCGATTCATCCTCGACAGAATGTTTGAAATCGTCGGATTCTACAAGCTGAAGCCTATATTAGACGCGCATGTTACGGAAATGATTTATTTTGATACGGTTCTTGAATACGCATACACCGCTCTGCTCGACGGATTTATCGAATGTAGGAATGAACAAGGCGAGAATGATCTAGAGCTGGATACTTATTTAAAAGGTTTAGACTCTTCGAAATATCAGGAACTTTGGTACAAAGGACTTGAGCGGTATAGGACAGAGCTCGCCTACACTGTTCACCCTGAAGAATTGTACCTCTATATAATGAGCAGTTGTCGTTACGACTTGGAAGATTATTTCAATTGCCGCTATGCAGTGTGAAGAAGAGTTCACGATTGAAAAGCTCGGGACGGTAAGAAAAACACCCTTGATTGGAAAGGAGTGTTTATAAACTTGTATTTAATAATGACGTGATGGCTAACGATGCCCTCTTTGTGCGTGCTTTTGAGTGTATTCTAGCCGTGTTTAAAGATAACTTACCAACCGACTGTAAAGTGGGCACAAAAATAGTATTGAACGATATGAAGGCCATTTATATCGAGTATAGGTATCCCTATAACTTGAGAGGTGAAATAATGTTAAAACGTATTTACTGCATAGTGCAAAGCAATAATGAGGTGACTGTACATTCGATTACGTGTGAGTTTAGTATTTTAGTTAAGCGCAGTAGAACATAAAGTAGTTTGATGTATATTTATTTTCAATATATTTAATTATTTAATATAATTGTGTATATATATATATATATATATATATATATATATATATATATATATATGATGAATAAAACCACGAAAGAAAGGAAACACAGAGTGGTGTTCAAGCGCTTTCGTCTAATTACATCCTCATTGTCTAGAGGAGCAGGTCCTTCCCAAGTCCCTCCTTCCGATTCGCCTCAGACAAATTGACGACCATCCGTTCAACAACTTCAGCAGATTAATTTTAAAGAAACATATTGAAGTCACCAGACAAAATGAATGGTCCGCCTTCAAAAATTTACGCATTGCCAAACGTAATTTTGTGACTGTTATTCTCCAACCATGGATCCAACCTTTGTTTGATAAAATTTACAAAGAGTTGCGTCGGAGAACTTCTTCACTTCGTAACATTTTGGATCGCAAAATTAAAAGTCTCATTCGAAATAGTCAGTGGAGTAAAAAAGCAAGCTCAAAATGTGTTTTGAACCTTTCTTCGAAAAACATTAGTGACGATGCAAAAAGTGCCTTGGATTTGATATGTCCTTTTTTATTGTTAAAAAACCTGCTTTACAAATTTGTTATAGTCTTGCTTGTTTTGAAAAACAGTGTAATCTTCCTCAGTCTTTAGTTAACATAGTTAAAGGCCTTGTCTATAGTGCTGCGAATAGTACTTACGAAGATAACTTTCCTAAACGTTTTCGCAATAGCCTCTCACAATTAAAAAAGATGGTGAGCTCCATATTACTAAAGCAGACAAGGCTAACACCATAGTTATTATGAACAAAGTGGACTACATTAGAAAGATGAACGAGCTGCTCCAGGACCCCGCCACATACAGAAAACTTAGGAAGAACCCGCAGGATGACGTCATCAAATCATTCAATAGTGGCTTGAAACGCATTCTCAAAGATCATAAGGACTTAATTCCGCTTTTCATGTCCACTAGGGTGGCCCTTAGTTGTATGTGATTTTCTGAAATGAAATATGTTTCATCTCCCAACCTCCAAAGTTGTTCTAATCCATGTAAAAATGCTCTGTGTAAAGTTTCAGCTCAATCAGACAATACTAAGATGGCCCCCAAAGGCCCTAAAGTTTCAGATTTTAACAATATTAATATTTTTTCATATAAAACCGTTTTTATCTTCTTTACAGTGTTTTATTCGAAAGAAATATAGAATATGATCGAAAGAGAATTCAATTTACAATAAATTTAGTTATAACCATTATTTACTTAAAACCAAAATTGGACGAGATATTCACGGAAATTGAAAAGTATCATAAGTGCGTAAAAAAACCACTTCTGGAAGGTTCTAGAAAGTTCTGCGCCTGCGGCCTATATAAGCGGCGTAATTATTTGTTGTAAATAAAATTCACTTTCGATTATGCTTTGTGATTATTTTCCCAAACAAAGTTTACAAATGAATTATAAAGGTTTTATATTAGAAATACCAATTATCGGTGAATTTTGAAACTTTAGGGCCTTTGGGGGCCACCTTAATATAGCCCAATTGAGCTGAAATTTTGCACAGATCACTTTTTTATATATTGGAAGAAGATTAGGGGTTGGGAGCAAGTAATTTCAAAAGTTGAAAAATAAGGGCCACCCTAATGTCCACTTCACCTTCTCTTCCCTACCTTTACGGTCTTATTAAAACCCACAAACCTGGCAACCCTCTGCGCCCTATTATTAGCTCAGTGGGCTCTATTACCTATAAACTCTCTAAATGGCTTGTCAAAGTCTTGTCTCCCATTATCGGAACTATCTCTGATTCATATGTAAACAATTCCATGGATCTTACTGAAAAATTGAATAATGTACGCACTGAAACCAACGATAGATTGATCAGTTTTGACGTTTGTGCATTGTTTACAAAAGTGCCGATTGACGATATGCTTGACTTTCTCTCCCGAGAATTACATAAGTACGACCTGCCACTACCTGCACACATCGTTTTGGAACTTATTAAGCTTTGCATCAAAGATTATCAACAGGTTTTTGGGATGGCCATGGGCAACCCCTTGTCGCCCCTCCTCTCCAATATTTATATGGAGTTTTTCGAAATTACTTACATTCCGAGAATCCTAGGGGTTGGCATCCCATGGTTGCGGTACGTCGACGATATTTTGTGTATCTGGCCCATGAATCGTGACCCGGATGACTTCCTCCTTCAGTTAAATGATCAAGTCCCCTCCATTAAGTTTACTTTAGAAGTGGAACAAGACAACTCAATCCCGTTTTTGGATGTGCGTGTACATAGGGAAAGCCCAGGTTTTAAGTTTAGTATCTATCGGAAAAAAACAAACAATTTGTCCTACGTACACTTTTACTCTGGACATGACACCCCCATTAAGAAGGCCATATTTTCTTCAATGTTTCTCCGCGCTCGTAGGGTCGCCAGTCCGGAATACATCGATGCCAAATTGAAAAAAATCAACGGTATTGGAAGTGATCTGTGCTACCCACCTGTGTTTATGGAATCTTGTCTTAACAAGGCAAAACGAACCTTCTATCGTGTGAATAATAACACTCGCACTTTGTCAAAGAATATTTTAGTACTTCCATTTTCCCCGAGCTTTTTAGGCATTGCTAATGTACTTAAACTTTTGGGTATTAATGTAGTATTTTCATATAACAATATTGTGAAAAATATAGTAAAAACTAGCCCTACCAATAATTCAGGCATTATCTATAAAACTGGTTGTAAACAATGTGATTCCTTTTACATTGGTCAGACGGGAAAGGATTTGCACATGCGTGTAAAACAGCATCAATATTCCGTTAGAACGGGACAGTCGTCCAGTGCCCTTTTTGTCCATTTGTGACAGTTATCCCATTGTATTAATTGGAATAATGCTTCAGTTTTGTTTCACTCTAGCAACATTGTTAATAGAAATATTCTTGAGTCTGCTATTATCCAACTTACAAATAACTTTAACATGAACAAAGGTCTTTTTCAACTCGATCCCGTTGTTTTGAATTCGTTCAGAATGGATTTAGACAAGGGCAGAGTGCTAAAACTTTGGTAATTTTCCCTTATAAATTTGTATGCTCCTCTTACAATTTTTATTTTTCAATTTATTTTTATTTTTCATTTTTATTTTTTTTTGTGACCACTATATCATTCAGGCATTATCTATAAAATTGGTTGCAAACAATCCATTTGGTCTTGTGTTGAATTCGGGCAAAGTGCTAAAATTGGTAGTTTTCCTTATAAATTTGTATGCTCCTCCCACAATTTTCATTTCTATATTTATTATATATATATATATATATACATATGAAATAGGATCCCTCCTAAGGAGACGTAATTTTACATTTAGGATAAAAACGAAGACGTAGAGCAAGAAAGTCATTATATTTGGCTGCAGCCAAATATAATGACTTTCTTGCTCTACGTCTTCGTTTTTATCCTAAATATATATATATATATATATTTTGTAACCTATATATAGTCTTGAATTTTTTATTTACTTGAATGTTCCTGAAGATGTCATTAGACGAAAGCGCTTGAGCACCACTCTGTGTTTCCTTTCCTTCGTGGTTTTATTCATCATAAATATTTTTCACGTGTTACTTTCGTGAAATAATTTTCATATATATATATATATATATATATATATATCTTTTTTTTTTTCCTGTACTAATATGTTGATTATACTCCTTCGTTTTGTATATTATTATTATTATTTTTTCAATATATTTAATATTATTATTTTCAATATATTTCATTATTTAATATAACTGTATATTAGGGTGGTCCAAAAAATAAAATTTTGTAATTTTTTACCTCCACATGGCTGCTTATTTTTCAATTTATTTTTATTTTTCATTTTTATTTTTTTTTGTGACCACTATATCATTCAGGCATTATCTATAAAATTGATTGCAAACAATCCATTTGGTCTTGTGTTGAATTCTGGCAAAGTGCTAAAATTGGTAGTTTTCCTTATAAATTGTATGCTCCTCCCACAATTTCATTTCTATATTTATTATATATATATTATATATATATATATATATATATATATATATATATTTTGTAACCTATATATAGTCTTGAATTTTTTATTTACTTGAATGTTCCTGAAGATGTCATTAGACGAAAGCGCTTGAGCACCACTCTGTGTTTCCTTTCCTTCGTGGTTTTATTCATCATAAAATTTTTCACGTGTTACTTTCGTGAAATAATTTTCATATATATATATATATATATATATATATATATATATATATATCTTTTTTTTTTTTCCTGTACATATGTTGATTATACTCCTTCGTTTTGTATATTATTATTATTATTTTTTCAATATATTTAATATTATTATTTTCAATATATTTCATTATTTAATATAACTGTATATTAGGGTGGTCCAAAAAATAAAATTTTGTAATTTTTTACCTCCACATGGCTGCTCCTATTCCTATATCTATCAAACATCTCCATGCCAAATTTCAGCCTAATTGAATGATATTTACTGGTCGCTATGAATTTCATTTTACTATTCATTTTCTAGTAGATTGATCTTCTGGGTTAAAAAATGAAAAAACAAGGGCAAATACTAGTTTATTTGTTTGAAAACAGAGTAAATCTCAAAGAAAACAGCTTATTTTTTTCAGAAAACAGAATAACTTTTAAAGAAAACATTAATTTTTAAAGAACAAAAATATGTTTGATAGAAAAATACATTTATTATTTGTTTATAATATACATCATTACTTAGATTAACGCTTCATCACTGACTCCTTCGAAGACGATGAGTAGTCTTGGCGATGTTTTGCTACTAATCGGAGGATGAATTGTTTTTGTTCTTCATCCTTCGTCAAAGATGTATTATATGTCTTGATAAGGGCGATACCCCTCCGCCGAATCATTGACAGCTTTTAGGTTGATCGCTATGCGTCGAAACTCTTGAAAGCAATCATCCTCCGTCCAAGAATTGGGATCGGTCCTCAGGAAGGTATCCTCCGCTGCCTTCCTTCTTTCTTTCTTTAACAGATTGAAGATTCCCAGGGTCCTTTTGGTGACCATTCAAATTCAAATCTTCAATGTTTCCTTCAAGCTTCAATCGACGAGTAACAGTGGTATTCTTGTTACGTTGGAGGTTTACGACTATCTTCCGTTTAGTCTTGGCATCGACTCTAGGATCGAAGAATGCAAGGCCGATGAGATGCTCTCCAAGATACCACAGGTGCCGTTGAAGAGCTGTGGATGCTGCTTTGGAAATGGTCTGATTTGGGTACTTTTGCAAGATTTTAAGAAGCAGAATATCGTTGGAAGGAGCGTTGATTCTGATGGGTGCCTCGTTCCAAAACCGTGCGTAGACCAAGGCGATAAACAGAGAGAGCTCGGTGATATTCTCCGTCTCACGTGCTGTCAGCTGTAGTTGATGCTTGAACAGATAAATTTTGAGGACGTAGATGGCCTTGGCCATCCAGCGTGCATGGTGAGTTGGTCCTGGAGCGCTGACCTTGACTTCGTTCTCATCACGGCACCCGAGGAAGGTGAGGCAGAGTCGTAACAATTCCTCGTAGTCATCACGCGATTGTTTAGACTCCAGTGTCTTTGTGAAGTACTGAATCATTTCCTCTCGAAGCTGGAACATCTTTGGATCTGAATAGGTTGTTTGAAGCCTTCATGAAGGAATCCTTCTGAAGTAATGGCCATTTTTTCTGAAAACATTTAAAGAGAGTCATTTCCGGGCCATCTGTGGGTCCAAGAAGTGCGTTGCAGGTGTTTGACAAGACGACTTCAAGGATATGATGTCGACAAGCGATCCAGACAAGTTCCCTCCCTACTGCTTTTTCAATCATGGTACAGGCTCTCCTGTGAAGGCCAGTATTAGACGCAGTTGTGTCAAATACGAGACCTTGGATCTCACCGCGAAGATTCCAGTCATCAATCGTCGAAATGCAAGCCTTCGCCTGTTCTTCTACTGTGCACGTTGTATTTTTGGCACGCTAGGAGTTTTTCCATCCCATTTCCCACAATGATTACCGCGGTTCGTTCGGCTGTTTCCTTTGCGCCGCCGATGTCGGGAAGTAGTTTCCCATCCGAGTGAAGAAGAACGGGTCCTCCGACAGAAACAGAAAACGAAGCTTGATCCTCTTTGGCTGCTGCCTGCCTTGCTTGCCTTATTGAACGACGGATGGAGCTGCGTGAAAAAGTCATTGTAGAAATATAACCCAGGGTTTGAGCGACTGATCCAGCAACGAAGACTTCTCCTCGATCGGGAAGGTTGACGCGATCAAGAGCAGCAACCACATCTGGTGATGTGAAGATATTGTTTCGTTTCGGAGGATGAGCGTGTACATCTGCTCTTCCGGTCGAAGTCGACGTACGATAATCATCGTCTTCAGCGTTGAATTCTTCAGAGGATGAAGTGGATGTGCTGGATGATGGAAGAGCAGCAGCTCCATCCTGGAATGCAGCCTCTCTTTCTTTGTACCTTAGAGCTTTGTCAGCATCTTTCTCCTGTCAACATCTCTTGCGGTATTCCTTGGCAAAATTAATCTTGCCAGGGCCTGCCATACTGCAGGAAAAGACGTCTTCTCGTTGCATCATCAGGAATTGGCGGTCTTCTTCATTGTCTATCACCTTGAAGGCGTCCTTCGAGGCAACGTTGAAAAGCTCTGAGAGAGTCTCTTGGAACATGCTCTCTTTCACTCTGCAACTTTGTAGCTGCGTCTTGCGGTTTTTCTTCAACGCAAGGAACTCTTCGTACAGCTTTGACAGCTTCCTAACGCAGGAATCGACTCGCTGTGTAGGAATCCTTGCTCTCAGCCATACTTACAGGGGCTCTTTGCAGGCCAAATTGTAGCTCTCTTTCAAGGTCTTGGACTGTTCATGGTGGTGAAACTGAACCAAACGAAGCACATCGCCACATGTGGGTAGCCTTGCAGTTGATAACTCGTTGATGGGCTTTCCTAGAACCCACGTTTCTCCAGATGAGCGAGTACTTCTAGCCATAACCTGAAAAATGAGAGAAAATAATGCATTAACCGTTTAGCACCAAATCACAATTATATAAGTGTTATAGTAAAAAATTGCAAAGTCAAAATAAATAAAGTAAAAAAATTGGTTACAGTGGTTAGTGGTTGATGGGTAGGAAGATAGCCAAATTTTTAATATATTTAAGAATAATAAATAATAGACTTCAAGAGACATAAGATATATACCTTACAATTTTAATCATTTAATTTAATAGCAACATCCTTACCGGTTATAAATTTGCATATAGAAAACATAATTATTTATATATATATATTTATACTGAATAAATATAATACATACGAATTAATACTTAATATAGATGAATTAATAATAATATATATGAATTAATAATTAATATATATGAATTAATACTTACATGAGATACTATTCCTAAGCTCTTGAAGTTTGAACGAACTTAAAACCGTCCTCCAACAAGTTTAAACTTGAAATGATGCATGAGTAAATGATTTATCTGATTCACAAACAGCATTATACAAGAAATCAAACAATTGCATCATCCTCTGAAAGTTGGGCGGAGTCAGTGTGGCGTGACTGCAGCGTCCTCTAAAAATTAAGCAGGTAGAAAATGATTAGCTAATTAATTAATTGAAAAAATGAAAATCATAGCGGCCTATTATGTACTGAATCGATAGATATTTTGCACAAAATCACTTCACATCTAAAGGAATAAGAGCAGCCATGTGGAGAGCATTTCCAACTATTTTGAAATTTTAGCCCAAATTTTGGACCACCATACTGTATATATATATATATATATATATATATATATATATATATGTATATAATATATAGTTATGCGCCTCGGTGGTGTAGTGGTTAGCGTCGCTGACTACGAATCCATCTGCCCCGGGTTCGAGACCCGGTGACTGCAGCCGGCGCGCAGCAAAACCCAGCTGTTCATCCTTCCATACTATAAAGAAAGTGGTTGGTAGATAAATGGGTACCCTGGGTAGCCAAGACGCTAGGCTGCTGGTGGGGCGTGGTTCGGATTCCACGTTAAACTGTAGGTCTAAGGTGGAGTGAAAACCTTGACCTTCGTCAGAATGAACAATTCGGGCGGAAGCTAACCAAAGGTTAAAGGTTATATATTTCTCCTGTACTGTTATATTGATGGTTATACTCCATCGTTTCGTATATTATTAATTTTTGATTATATATATATTCCTCGCTCGTATTTCTTATATTATTATTATTTTTTTTTATTGCATATATTCCTCGTTTGTATAGGAATGTATACTTATTTTCTATATATTTCGTGAAATTTATACCAATAATCCGTCTAAATAAACAGAATGATGTAACGGTGGTTTATTTAATTCTTTTGGTTGTAGATATAAACGATAGTATTATTTAATTATATGTATACCAAATGGATGCCTTCTAAGCAGACTGACGGATGTATGTACGTGTGTGTGTGTGTGTGTGTGTGTGTGTACATCTTGTGTTGGCTTTAAAGTAAAACCCAATAAATAAATAAAACCCAATTATCAAAAGCTTCATAAAATTCTTAACCAAATTGAAGTTTAAATTGGAACAAAATATTCTAGTTTAAATTAGAATACATTATTATTATTATTATTATTATTATTATTATTACTGTTGAAGATTCTCTTTCGCGTAATAATGTAATAATATGGGAGTCTATGTGCGTTTGTGTGCGCTTCTTGGATGTTCAAACGTTGTATGTAAACGGGTGATGACGGATGGAGTTGGCGAGCTATGAGCGTGCATATAGTTGTGTGTGTATGTATGTGATAATAGGGGCTTTATGGGCGTATAGTCTGGAGTGTACGTGCGTTTGTGTGCGTTTCTTGGCTGTCTAAACGTTGTATACCCTGTGCAAACTGGCACCGGAACTGTACATATATAGGCTTTCCTTTGGCTAACCCTTCGTTAGCTTCCGCCCAAATTGTTCATTCTGACGAAGGTCAAGCGTTACACTCCACCTTAGACCTACAGTTTAACGGAGAATCCTGCAGCCCAGCGTCTTAACCACTAGGATACCCAGGGTTCCCGTTTATCTACCAACCATTTGTGTGGAAGGATGTTTACACTCCATTTTAGACCTACAGCTTAACCAGGACCACCAGCAATCCAGCGTCTTAACCACTAGGATACCCACGGTTCCCATTTATCTACCATTCATTTGTGTGGAAGGATTGCTGCGCGCCGTTGCCGTCACCGGGACTCGAACCCGGTGCATATAATCATGCATATAGTTATGTGTGTGATAATAGGGGCTTTATGGGCGTATAGTCGGGGGTGTATGTCGTTTGTGTGCGTTTCTTGGCTGTCCAAACGTTGTATACACTGCCAACTGGCTGATAATGCCTGGAAGACTGGCTTCTACGCTAACTGGCGGATTAGGATCTTATAAGACAGCGGGCGCTCGGATGAAATCTCAATATGCGCTTGGAAGGAGCCAAGCGAACACTCCTCTCTCCTCCTTTTTCTCTTAGGTTAGGTATACCCCTTTCGGGGGTGAGCCGAGCCAACTTCTCCCCCAAAGAGGTTAGGTGGACTCTCCCAGCTTGCTGGGGGAGTTCCCCTCCCCACTTTTTTTGGCACCCTGGGGTTGAAACTGGGGGGTCTTGCAACAAGGGGGAGGGGGATTGGCACTTGCACTCATTGCAACATTGCATCATTGCACTGCACACTAACCTTTTGTGCCCATACTCCTTATGGATATTCTTATTTTTCGGACGGAATTCTTATTTTTTGGAGTTGAGGTTCTTATTTTTATTTTTTAGACTTGAGAACCCTGTATAATTTGAATTTTTATGAAAAAACCATCCTTCGACACGATCTTTCCTTTTAGTTCATTACGATACTTTTTAATTTTGTTTGATAAATTTGCTAAAAACTAGTCTTTCCTTCTAATTCATTAGCCCACTTTTTAATTTCAAATACTAAATTTGCGAACAATTATAAACTGAAAGGCTTTAATTTCTCATTTTTGAAAGGACTCCTTTTGAATTATTTACTCGAAAACATAATTAAAGGCATTATTATTCCCAGTTTCCTTTGGCAGTCTCTCTCTCTCTCTCTCTCTCTCTCTCTCTCTCTCTCTCTCTCTCTCTTGAAATTAAAGCAAAATAACAATTTACTAATTACAAGATCAGATTAAGGTAACCTAATTACTGTCATGGGTAAGTATAAATATGTAGCGGCAGAAACGCCTTCAAATACTTTCGCGATTTCCACTTGACAATAAGTCCGCTGTTCCATCGACATAGTCGCGACCAAGATTACGTCACATGGCATGACTCCCTCAAGCATTTCTTCTGCCCTGAATGTCACACCTCGACCTCGGTTAAGGGACTCCTGAGCACGACGCCTCGATCACATCTCACCTCGTTCTCCAGTGATACGAGAATTCTCACCATGTAACAACGTGTAACAAGCTCCATTAGCCTGGTGTCATTCACCTACTGTAACTTTATATAAGATTTTCATTACCTCACGTATTATTATAATATTGAAGTTATTAATCAAGTGCACATTTATAACATTTCAATACAAATTTCATTCAAACAACTACAACGTTTATTTGTTTCACTTAAATCTCATTTATTTTTTTTAATAAAGGAAGAAAACTCACTCTATTAATTTCCCAATTAATAACATTATTTGATCTGAAAAAATCATGGTGACCCCAGCCTCATGCAATCATAATTAACTTAATTAACATAATTAACTTAACATTATTATAGTGCCAACGAGGCACTATAAATTGGTGAATACCCGGTCGTGACAAAAAGAACACCCAGAACATTATCAAAAAGTAAAATATGTGCAAACTTTTTTTTCTAAGTAACATTTTAACAACCAGTGCATTAACATTCAGTTTCTCTTTATAACGAAAGAAGCGCATTTGAAAATTTTTGTTACGTGGGTTGGTATCATTCAAGGGTCAAGTTTCAGCCATCGACTCCCTCCGTCTTTCACTGAGGCAAACCCATCCTCACATTCTACCTCGGCTAGCACCAACCCACCCACACTTCCATGTATTTTTCTTGCGAGCTTTCGTCCACGTGTTCGGATTTTACCACCTTCTTTACTTCTAGCCGTGAGAAAAAGAGGCGAGGAAAGAAATTTCCGGAATGTCGCCATATACATGTATAGACAGTATAGTCACTCCGGAGTCACCAGTTTATAGTGGCCTACGGATCACCGATTTGATGTGGCTAAGAAAGTAGGCTTACTATAATTACTGAATAAAATTATATGAAATTAGGGTCACCAATTTGCGCCTACTACCCAAATAAACAATATATAATAAAGAGAGATAAATTACTTTGTTGGTTTGTGTTTAATTAGGAAAATAAATCAATTATTTGTTCACAGCGATTAACAGTTCAATAAAGGTATTTATAGTGATTAACAATTATATAACGGCATTTATATTATGCTAAAGATGACTGAGTATTAGCAATAAGAAATGTTATACAGTCTAATTGATAAGTAAGTACAATGATGATAAACACTAATTTAGGTATGCTAATGAGATATGCCGAGTGAACACAGAATAAATAATGAAGCCTATTGATAACAGAAATAATGGAAGTACGGTACTTCAAGTATATGGATTAGGTCGGAAAAATGTAATGCATTAAAAGAGCACATAAATAAACGGATGCAAAATAAAATGAGTTATATGAAAGAACACAATAACAGGGTGATACAAAACTACGGTATTGGTACAACACTAGAATAGGCCTACTGCGGTCTTAACTCGAGAGTTAGTTTGACCGGTACTGGGAAAACTTTAAGGCCCACGTGATTAGGCAGAGCTTGTGGAAGCACGACGTAACAAAAACACTGTATCCCGAGTGAGGGTCGAAGTAGCTTACCGAAATGATGAATAACTCTGGAGATTGAAGACCTACGTGAAGGGTTGACCGTATTTGGGCAGTAATGACCTTGGAGACTGTAGGCCTAGGTGAAGGTTTGACCGTAATGTGTTTCGCCAAAGATGAAATTGGAGACTGTGGAGGGCCTGTTGAAATACTTGTTGAACGGGCGCCGATCGAATTGTGGTGAAGGATGAGTGAAGAGCGAAACGGCCTGGTGGTTTGTAGCTTAATAGGAGGTTTATGGACCTGGGCCTCGAAGGGTGCTTCTGTAGTCAGACTGGCCTTGCCGCCGAGAGGATGAGTGTTGACAGCCGGTAGAGATTTGTTGAAGAGGGGCCAGCGGAAAGCGCCTACAGGAGTGATGTTGTTTCTTGCAGGATGGAACTGTAGAGTCACCTCAAGTGTTACTTCGTTTCTTGTATGGTTGAATTGTGACTTGAAGGACTGACGCCGGCTGAGATCGAAACGGCGCTACGTGAGGTGAGATTCACGAGGAGAAGCAAAGAGCGGAGTGAGAGCCTTACTTGATGATAAACTTCGTGTAGGTTCGATCGGAGCCTTGGAGGAACAGCAGGCCGCTCTCCGGTGAAGGCCGGAGAGCAGGTGGCTTGACGAGTGGTGCTACTGACGAAGGTGCTGAGAGTGAGACGTGACGACCAAGACGAGAAAATGGCAAGTGAGAAGTGTGAATGATTTGAGGAAGAATCTGCATTTTATAGGCCTTGGTGACGTCCTCTGGTGGCCGTTTCGGGAAATACCACAAAATCTGTTTCCTGTGTGGGCCTGTTTCATGCCCACGTGTATAGCCTTTGTTTTGATTCCATGATGTTTGAGAATGGCGGGGAAAGGAATTTTCTTTGTCTGACCTCTACATATGTATACAGGGTGTAACAAAAGTTCGTTCTCATAGGAAAATAAGATATAACAGAATTAATCGTGATGAGTTTGTATGTATTACGTGGCACTTGACCCCACTTGACTTCTTGTGGGGCCACTTAAAGTCCGTTGTTTATGAATCAAGACCTCAAACAATCCAGCAGTTAAAAAAAATACAGATCAATGTAACAGAATTAGTGCGGAAACACTTCAAAACGTAACCAACAACTTACAAAGACGAAAGACGAATAGAAATGTGCCAACGGCTACATGGAATGCAATTTGAGCATGTACTAGATTAATTGGCAAGTTGATTGTATTGTTTGTAATGTATAGTTGAAACTATTTTCTCGTTCATTTCTGTTATATCTTATTTCCCTATGAGAAAGGACTTTTGTTACATCATATAAAAAAAATATATGCAGGAGTCAAGGTTCAAGGGCAAACGCCCGCAGAAACACCCTCCCATAGAATGAGAAGAAGAGAGCCAAAATGCAAATATCATTCTTAATAATTTTCTTTTTAATTTTGAAAATAATGTGTAGTGTGTAAGATGCATGTATGTGTAGTGAGGAATAGAGAGATAAGTGTGTGTTTGAGAGCATGCTGGACTGCTCATGGGTAGAGACACGGGAAAAGATTAGCTAAGGACGACAGTGACAGGAGAAACAGGGGTTCCAGTATTCCCTGTCTCCTGCCTAACGTTCCTTCAGGAGTACTTCCCTGGTCGATTGGTTTTATATATATATATATATATATATATATATATATATATATGTACTACTTATTTTCTTTATGTTATTTTATGAGAGTTTGAACGACGGTTCAGGATCGACTTGCGGTTGGCCCTCTGCAGTATCCCGCCTCATTTGCGGGGTTTAGTGAAGGAGGGAATTGTTTTCCGATTTCCTCCTGCCCTCGGAGTCAGCCACGCATGGCTGATCAGAGGGACTTGTCCAGCTGGTTTTTTAAATTATTCAGGTTGGTGTGCCGGAGGTTCCTCACTTCTTTTGGCAGGACATTAATAAGTATTGGGCTTCGTATTCCGAGGGTATTTTCCATCCTCGTTTTCATTGTTCTCTGTCTAATCGCAGCTGGGACTACATTATCTCCCTCCTCTCTCAATCCAGTTTGTTTCTGTTTAATTTCTAAGGTTAGGGACAAAACCCTCGATTATATTCCATATGTATATTATTGTGTACCGTTCGCGTCTTCTTTCCAGAGAGTAGCGTTTCAGGGATTGTAATCGAGACCAGTAGTCTTCACCTTTCGTTTCCTCTATCTTAGACGTAAAAGACATTTGTATGGCTTCACTGTTCGCAATGTCTCGTTTTCTGTATGGGCTTGTGAACATTGAGCAATACTCAATTATCGGTAGAACTAGACTCCTCCATAATCTGAGCATGATGTTTGCTTTCTGCTGCGGAAGCTCCTCCAGATGATTCCCATTATTTTTCTAGCTGTTGTAATTTTGATGTTATAGTGCTCTCTGAATTCTGCATCCGGCGACATTATTACTCCAAGATCCCTGAATTGTGGGTTTGGTGTTATCTGTTTGACTTGCAGCGTTTTGTACTCTTTATTCTGTAGCACCTTGTTATTGCCATATCTTAGAAGTTGGAATTTTTCTTCGTTGAATTTCATATTGTTGTCTTCTGCCCACTTGAACAATGTTTCAATGTAGTTTTGTAATTTTTCTCTGTCACCTTCGTTCAATATTTCCTTGCATAATGCATATCTTTGTGTCATCTGCGAAACATGATACAATACTGTCCTGAATATCTGCATCAATGTCTACAATTATTATTATGAACAACAAGGGAGCTAATACTGTACCTTGTGGGACAGAGGTCATGACTTCTGAGACTTCAGATTTAACTCCATTTACTGCCACTCTTTGTGTTCTTTGAGTCAGGAAATTAAATATCCATCTTTCTAGCTTCCCAGTAACTCCTATATTTTTAAGTTTGTGTGCTATAATTCCATGGTCCCATATATCGAAGGCTTCAGCAAAGTCATTATATATTACATCTATGTTTTATCCTCGACGCAATGTTTCTATTATTTTCTCTGGTGGTCTAATAGCTGTGATAGGCATGATCTTCAAACCCTGAAGCCATGCTGATTTGGATTGCATAAATTCTTTTCTTGTAGGTAGTAAATAGTTTTGCCTCTAATTATACGTTTAAAGCACTTTATAAGGTGGCAGGTGAGAGCTACTGGCCGATAATTCTTAGGCATTGCTGTTACCACCTTTAAATAAGGGGGCAATGTTCGTGTTCTTTAATGGAATATATGTAATGGAATATATATGGAATATATAATAAATATATACTAAATAAATATATCATAAATATTTTATATATATATAATATTATTTATCCGTCACTAGGAACCGATCCTGGGCGCTCTGACTCAGAGACTTGAGCGTTGACCATTTGGCTGCGACAGGATAAAAGTAAATAAAACCTGGCGACATCCCCCATTGAAACATATAACGCTTTCGCTTTCTAAATTGGTTTTAGTTGATAACCACTCGGAGATTTCCATATATACTCGTACTAACATTGATATGCAATGTTTACTCTGTCCTACTCTATGTACGAACTTGGGACAATTAGGCTCTGAAAGAGTTTCTACTACAGTATATCCAAACCCATACAGAACCGCAACTGATTCCAGGCAAAAATTTTACTTGGTCAAAAAATCTTGGATCAAGTAAAGATAAGCACCCCCAGCCTTCTTTAATTAACCTTATAAGGCTAACTAACGAAAATATCACGACCTAACCTAACCAATCGTTAAGTCAACTGTACGCCCTTGACGATTGGTTAGGTTAGGTCGTGATATTTTCGTTAGTTAGCCTTATGCAGTGGCGGCTCGTGACTAAAAATTCTAGGGGTGCTGTCTCTAAGAATGGGTTGAAATAATTACTGAAATAAAAGGATGAGCATTGAGCAATGAATAAAAGTTTCAAAAGTTATTGAAAAAGTTATTCAGTGAGCTCATCCTTATATTGTTCTTGATTATTTCAATTGTAAATAAAAACTTTAGGGGTGCTGCAGTTCCGCAGTGTCTACCGACGAGCCGCCACTGCAGTGAAGTTGAAGTTATAAGGCTAATTAAAGAAGGCTGGGGGTGCTTATCTTTACTTGATCCAAAATCTTATATGGAAACCTTGTGGTCACAGGAAGAGTAGGAAGTTTTGCGGGTCCTACGGTTGATATAATTAGTACATTTTCAAGATGAGGGTATGAGTATAAGGTCTGTTAGTTAGTTCCATATATTTTCTAAAACAAACGAGGCTTTTATTACGGGTTTCACTTTAAGATAGATTAGGTTAGGGTTGAACAGGCTACGTTAGGTTAGATCAAGTCAATCATTTTAATTTAAAATTCTGAACTATAAATATTTAGGGATCATTCATTTTAACTAAAGAGAGGTTGCGCAACTCTATATGTTTGTGCGTGCGTTCTTCGTACTGCAGTATATAGAATAGGCTTACATGAAAATAAGAACAGAGAAGAAAACACGATTTCCACAAACAGAATCGCATCGAAATTTTATTTGGAAATGGCTTCGAAATAGGATAACATCACAAAATTAAGTCTAAAGGACAAAGAAATTTCTTAGTACTTCATGAATGAGTAATATAGTTAGAAAAACACATCATAAATAATATCGACTCAGACAAACACTTCATATTCCCTATCATGTTCCCTATCTTCATGTTCCCTATACAGTCACGCACAGACAATCTTACAAAACCACACACACACACACACACACACACACGCGTGTGTACGCATCTCCGCATAAGCGAGGTACCGACTATTTTAATTTCATGTATTAAGAAAACAATTAATTTAATAAGTGACCCGTACACAATTGAGGTTCTAATAATGGTTTATATTTTTATGAAGTTGTTGTTTGATGGGGTTGTCTAACCTCTTTCGCAACATCTAAGCCGCAGGGGTGGGCAACCCTGTCGCCAATCGCCACAAGTGGCGAATTGGCCTTGTGAGTGTGGCGAATTTGAGTTTGCCTTGTTTTGGCCCTAACAATAAAATGCAACAAACCCTTTCTCGACAGTGTACTGGTTGCAATTTAACATTTTCTATTCCATTCTCAAACTGACTCATTGACGCAATGCTACCAGCTGATACTCTCCGCCACTATTTGATTCAGTCAGGGCCCGACCGTGACTGGAGGTGTGGTTGCTTCTGTTTCGAGTGTTATTTTTACATTTTCCTCTGCCCCAGTCGTTAACAAAGTATTTTCTGTATTGTTATAATTAATTTCAACGTTTTCATCGTAATGATGGATAAGTGGATTATTTGAAAACGAGGTGAACCAGTAGATGATAATGCCGAGCTAAGTAATGTAGACAAACTCATTGATTTGGAAGTTAGTGTTAAAAGGGGAAAGACAGGGGAATGAACAAATGTGACACGAGAATTTCAAAAAAGCTGTGAGCTGGAATTTATAGTCATGCGAATAAATGAAAAGCCGGTGTGCCTTCTTCTATGCAAAAAAGTTTTCAGTGAAAATAAGGCAGACAGTTTGAAGAAACCACATTAAGTTCAAATATTCAGCCAACATTTTTGAGACTTCTCAAACAAAATCATTGTGAAATTTCGCATTAAATTTTCTCATTTTTTTCATCATTTGTGTATAAAGCAGTTGTGAGTAGTCAAAATGTACATGTTTTGAATAAACCGGTTTAAATAGTTTTTCATTTTATATTTCAATTTATCAACCTATTTTCTCAACTTATGCACGGTGTGGCGAATTTTACTTTCATTCGCCACACCTGTGGCTAAATTGAAGAAATGGTTGCCCACCCCTGAATTATACTAAGGTCATAGGGCGGAGAGGACCTACAGCGTTACGTGGGATCGAATCACGGGTCGCTACATCTTCTGGGCGCGAAAGACGGTCCCCATCCAACTACTCGTCAGACCCATTTTTTGTCAAGTACTTAAATGGTAGGATGCTCGCTAGCCAACTCTAACTTTGCTTAAACTCAAACAGACTTAGTGTAACCGAACTTAATCAGTGATAACGATTTGCCTTCTTTCCTTTTTAGATTTTTTATACGTGTTTTTAATGTTGTGAAGTAGAGAAGCGTTACCTCTCCAAAATAATTATTTCATTACATTTAACAATTATGACACACACGATCTTACTTAGGTTCAGTTAAACACCCCAAACACAAACACATACTGTATACCGGTGTATATATATATATATATATATATATATATATATATATATATATATATATGCCTATATATACACTGCGTTCGAACTTATTAAGCAGATTACATTTTCTCCAATGTTTTCAAAAGTTCTTTCCCCGATTTCAATGAAATTTGTAGCAAATAATCATTATGTATAGCAGCATTGATGGTATTCATTTCGACAAAATATTTTGATAATTAAAATAATTATCTCATTTTATTGAAAAATATGTAAAATATTGTGTTCCGAATTATTAAGCAAATATGCTATTTACGAATCTAAATGGTGAAAATGGGTAAGAAGAAGGATTTATCATTAACTGAGAAAAGAAAAATAGTCAAGTTACTCGCTGAAAATATAAAATCTATTGAAATTGCGAAGCAGTTTGGCAGAGCTTATCGAACTGTAAACAGGTTTGTAGCGGAGGGAACCAAACTGAGGCAGCGAAGTGATAAAGGAGCTATAAGAAAAGTGACAAGGCGGCAGATATCTGTAATCAAGCGCAAATTGCAAAGCATCCATTTTCCTCAAGTAAAGAGGTTTTTGAGGAGGCTGGCATACATAATGTACCAAGAACATCTCGATGTGGAATCCTCCAAACAATTGGCAAGACGTGTAAACCTACGATTCAGTCACCATTAACACCCAGGTACAAGAAGCAGCGTATTGAATGGGCGCGTCAGTACGTGAAAACAGATTTTAATACTGGATTGTTCACCGGTAGTAGTATAACCGCAAAAAGCCAGAGTGCAGAAATGTTACGTAATGTTGCAAGAGTGCCAACCCCACCCCCCTTGGTTGCTAAGCCACGCCCCCTTTGTTGCCAAGGCTTCCCCTTTTGTTGCCAACCCCAAAATGGGGCTGCAAGGGGTATGCAACCTGGAGTTATCCCCCAAGCTGATCCCCCAAAGGGGAGTGCCAACCTTTGTTGCCAACCCAAAAATGGGATTGCAAGGGGTATGCAGCCTGGAATTATCCCCCAAATTGAACCCCCAAAAGGGCCATACCTAACCTAAGGGAGCGTCTTTGGAGGAGAAGGGGACGCCTCACCCCCGAAAGGGGCAGAAAGAGACAGCAAGAGAGGAAGGTGGGAACCCAGAGTGGGATGTTCGCTCGGCTGGAAGCCAAGCTCATATGAGTTCTTCAGCCACCCGCCACCCTCTTATAGTTTCCCAAACAGCCAGTTGGCTGAGTTGCCAGCTAGCGCCATGTATTTAACTAATCCTTATATTCATCAGCCAGTTGGCTGAGTTGTCAGATATCGCCATGTATTTATTTACTCCTTATATTCATCAGCTGAGTTGCCAGATAGCAATAATCATTTAATTAAAGCATATATTAATGTTGACTGTTGTGTTGCCAGTTCGCGCTATGTATTTAATTAAAGTATATATTATTCAGCCATTTGTCTGCTGAGTTGCCAGATAGCATTTTAATTGTTCAGGTATGCCTTATTAGGGAGAGTTGCTAAAGGCCACCATATATTTTTATTATGGGGAGTTGCTAAATACCGCCATTTATTTTAATTTATATGAAGATTGTTGTCAGGTACCACCATATATTTTTATTTATATTTATATTCATCCGGTCAGTTGGATTAAAAAGTTGAGCTGTCAACTTCGTTACTTATCTATTTGACAAATAACAATTAATTATTCAGAAATCCGAATCCAAACAAATGATATAATTGTGTACAAGGAATAAATAAAACACCAATACAACGTTCTGATTATGAATTAGTGGATATGCAATGGGCCATATATATATATATATATATATATATATATATATATATATATATATATATAATCAAATAATAGAACGGAAAATATATAATCATACAAAGCACACTATTAGCAAAATATTAGTACAGGAAAATATATTTCACAATTCGTGCGGAAATAAAGAAAAATATATATAATAAATGAATGAACAATTCGTACACACACCCACAAAAGCATAACCAACATTCGTCATACTAGCACAACCACCACACAAAAAAGCATCACATCACCAACAAACGTCATACGAGCACAACCACAACCACACAAACTGATGCATGCAAAGTCCCATCGCGCTATGTATTTATTTAAACCATATATTAATGTTGGCTTAATCACCCAGTTGACTTATATAATCATACAAAGGAAACAGTATGTCAGATTGAATAAACAAAAGTCAGGCTTTCAGTCGGACTTACGTGGAGTAATGAAGGGTTCAACATTGGGACCCTTTCTATTCCTATGATATAGAAAAACTTTTATTAACTGTCACAACAGAATTACTATTGAGTATGGAGATGGAACAACACTCATATCCAATAACGATTTAGGTACTCTACAAGAAAGAACAGACGAGGCTCTATAAACTGGCTGAATGCAAATAAACTATCCTTAAACCCATCAAAGACCTCATATATGGTTATAATAATAATAATAATAATAATCAAAATCAGAATACAAACAGGTTTATGTTAAAACCAACTGAGAGTACAAGTTTCATGTTCACATCCCTAAACCCAACCTGGTTTAATGATCGGGATTATATGATGTAAACTAGCCTAAACAAACTGAATCTAACCTATCTCTTCGTCTTCTTTAACAATTATTTAAATTCAAATCATTCATTAATAATAATAATCAGTTTAGAGAATTAGGTAAGAAATAAATTGTTTATAGTATTACTGTATGTAAATGAATATACTGTATTTTTTATGCAGGAAGGAGGGGCCAAGGAAAGATATTGAGAGGGTGGAGCGAGTGCGGACGAGGGCCACAAAGTTAATCCCTTCCGTTAGGCATATGGGGTACAATCGGCGCTTACACGCCCTGGACTTGTTTTCGCTGGAAACTCGGATGCTGCGCGGTCAGCTCATCGAGGTTTTTTTCATGCTTTTACGCGGTTTCAACGATGTCGGATTTAGAAACCTGTTTAGCTTAAATGATAACCCAACTCGCAACAATGGTTGGAAGTTGGATTTGAAGCGGTTTAGGACTAGTGCGTGTGGGAATTACTTTACCTATAAGATCTGTGACACGTGGAACAGGTTACCTTCAGAAGTTGTGAACATTTCCTCCGTGGATCATTTCAAGAAAATGTTAGACGAAATCTTGCACACTATTTGAGTGTGTAGAAAATTCTCTCTGGGGCCCGTTGCCATTGGTACCTCCTCGGTATGGGCCGCAAGGCCTTTTGATGTACTTCTTTTCCTTGTAACTCCTTGTATTGTTTTTACCACATCTAACCATTTAAATTAAATCAATAGTGGAGGGAAATATGAGGTAGAGAGGTGTCCCGCTTTTGTTCCTGAAAATATAGTCATTTTAGTTTATAACTCCAAAAATAGAAAAATGTCCCGCTTTTTGCTCCTAAAAATATGGTCACTTTAAGCATCATAGAGCAATTATATAGTGTTTATTTGATTTTAAATCAAAGAATGAGAGAGAGAGAGAGAGAGAGAGAGAGAGAAATCCCGCTCTGCTACCTGGGTTCCTTTCCTTTCGTCTCACGTAAATAACGTGGATGCGAAGACAATTTAATGTAAAAATGAATTTACTCTCTGTTTTCTATAAAATTAACAGTCGCTCTCCGCCACACATGATCGCTTGGCGTAGGAGGGAAATGTTCTATTGCAGACATATAAAGCACACAATTTTGATTTTTACGGTAAATAGTCCTGCAGCTAATGAGCGCTCGTCGCTAGGTTCGGTTTGGTGTAGGAGTGAGTTGCCCTCATGCGCTCTCCGCCCCACATGACCGTTTGATGGTGGCTGAGCGAGCTTGAATTTGGTTCAGTGAGATTAATTAATATATATAAAAACTTGACCGTTACAATATATATATATATATATATATATATATATATATATGACTGAACTCAGAATGGTTCCCCTGAGGCTCTTTCATTATACACACAGACCGTGCATGGAACAAGGAACTCTTCTGACTGAGTCGCATTGTAGAGGTTAGGTTAGGTTAGTCTAAGTTAGGTTAGGTTAGGTTAGGAGTGCAAAATTTTGCATATAGGCTCGCGTAACGGTAATTTGCGTATAGTATGTCGGGGAAGGAGTTAGCAAGCGTAGAGCAGGAGAAACCAAAAATATATATGGGTAATAAGATTCTTGTGTGGTTTGTTGAAAAAAGAATAAATAAACAAACTTAGCAAAGCGTACAAGCTTTGAGTTGGGGCAGACAGACAAAAGACGAACAGACAGACAGACAGACAGACAGACAAGCAAACAGACTGGAAAACGACCGTTCTAAATTTACCTTCCTACCAGAAGCGTACATTTTCGAACAATGGCCCCTCAGGGACATTGAATTAGCACCTGGACAATCGTGCGCCATTTCGGTTCGTACCGCTATTAGCTTCTTGTGCATACAAGAAGTTAATTGCATTTAAGATAGTTTTTAAAATACTGCCTGTTCTCACCATAGCGTGTTTCCTTGGGGAATAAAGACAATAGTGCCTGGACACCTGGAAACGCAATCTATCTTTGATTCAGATTAAAATATTTTTTCGAACAACGCAATGTCGTGCTTTGTAAGGTTTAAGCCAAAAATATTTGCCGGGGCCCGTTGCAGCTCTCGCCGGCCCTGGGTATATATATATATATATATATATATATATATATATATATATATATATATTCTGATGAGCCGAATGCATTTCGCTATTGTTTGATGGGGTTGTTTAATCGTCTTCACACCATTTAAGGTCAAATGACGGAGATCTTTAGCCATTACGCGGGATACGACGGGTCGCCACATAATCTGAATGCAGAGGACGGTCTCCCATCCAACTACAACCCAGACGTAATGTCGAGAAATAGATCGAAGAGTCGCACGTTGAGACGTAAAACTTCGACACGAAACGTTGAAAGGTTATATAATCATATTAGTATAACTTAAACAGTACAAACGTTATACGTTATTTTTATAAGTTATTTTAATTGGGAAATGCGGTTAAAATATTAAAATATAAAAGGCAAATATTAACCCTTTTCAACTCCTCCTTCCTTCGCAAATAATAAAACAAGAAACCGAACGATACTTTTTAAATCTTATTCAAAACATGGTAAAACTCGCAGACGCGATGTAGATGATATTTAACTCAATTTGCATTGAAAAAAACACACTTTAATTATTAGTCCTCTATTAATAATGCGCGACGCAGAATTTTTTCATTACGAGGTTTTTTAATTTAAAATTCTATTTCAAACATTTGTAAAATTTCACACAGAAATAAAAATTATACAAAAATTTGAGTTTTCTTTTACTAATTTACTATATTGTGTGAATTTATATTAGCAATGAAAGACTTATTTAGGTTTCGTAAAATTTTAGTTATAGAGTAAAGTTTAAAAAAAAAGTACGAACGTAAAATTGAAGCGCATTTCCAGGTAATAAAAATATATAGGTATAATATACAGGGTGGGCCGTAAGTTTCCATACATAGGAAAATTTAAATTATGGGCTTCACGTGCGTCGGTATTTGGATCAGCAGTTTCCGGATGCTTGGATTGGTCGGCGTGGTCCTGTGGAGTGGCCTCCCAGATCCCCAGATCTCACCCCCCTTGATTTCTATCTTTGGGGGCACTTGAAGGCCATGGTGTATCAGGAAAAGATACGAGACATAAATCATCTAAAGGAACGTATCACCAACGCCATTACAAGCATAACGTCAACTGTGCTAATGCGTGTTCATCAACAGTGGGGAACACGTATTGAAATGTGTTTTCAAAACAATGGCAACCATGTAGAGCATATTATATAAATAAAAATGGTTGTCCATAAAAAAATGTTTATTTTTCCTATGTATGGAAACTTACGGCCCACCCTGTATATATATATATATATATATATATATATATATATATATATAGTAGAAAATTCTAAGAAATTCAATGTACATGTTAATTGAAATAGAGAAATTATTTTTGTAAAATTACGGGTAGTGTGAGTAACGTTGGCATGTCTCAGGTTTTAGAGCGCATATTTTGTGTCATCTGCAAACTGACATAAAATATGGTCACTAGAATACAGGTAAAGGCGCGGAAAGGGGGGAGGACCAACACGAATATTCTTTTGTATGAAGGAAAGAGAAACACCTGTTCTAAAATTGTCTTCCTGACCATAGATTGAACGCGTCTTCACCTGTACATTTCCAAGATTTCCAAAATTGAAATATGTATTTTATATATATATATACAGTTAACAAAAATATAAAATAAGTTACAGGCCTAAAACTTTACTTTAAAAATAGATTACAGTTAGAAATTTATATTTAATTTGAGCATTTATTGGGTTGTTCAGAATAGGATGTTATATATATATATATATATATATATATATATATATATATATATATATATGCATATAACTGCAATGACCGCGCAGTATATAAATGAATAGAAACGACATAAGTGTTAAGGAACGTTTCTGCACACGAGGAGGAGAGATAACGAATAAATGAAAAATGAGGCGAACCGCCCGGGAATCGAACCCAGGGCCTTCCAATTGCCGGTTGGACGCGCTACCATTATGCTACGGACCTCGCTTAATCACAAATCGAAATTCTCCCACATAGGGCAGAAACCAATGCCCTGAGAGGGCACCCTCGCAAATCGTTATATGCGCATATTCACGATTTGCGAGGGTGCCCTCTCAGGGCATTGGTTTCTGCCCTATGTGGGAGAATTTCGATTTGTGATTAAACGAGGTCCGTAGCATAATGGTAGCGCGTCCAACCGGCAATTGGAAGGCCCTGGGTTCGATTCCCGGGCGGTTCGCCTCATTTTTCATTTATTCGTTATCTCTCCTCCTCGTGTGCAGAAACGTTCCTTAACACTTATGTCGTTTCTATTCATATATATATATATATATATATATATATATATATATATATATATATATATCATTGGCGTGGTAATAATAATAATAATAATAATTTCACGCTTACTTAGGGTAAAATTAATCACTGGGGTATGGATTGAGAACTAATTATTCTAACATTAAAAGAAATTCTGTTTATTTGAAGTGTTTTGCAGTAAAAATGCGTTTTTTTTATTTCCGCACGAATTGTGAAATATATTTTCCTGTACTAATATTTGCTAATAATGTGCTTTGTATGATTATATAAGTCAACTGGGTGATTAAGCCAACATTAATATATGGTTTAAATAAATACATAGCGCGATGGGACTTTGCATGCATCAGTTTGTGTGGTTGTGGTTGTGCTCGTATGACGTTTGTTGGTGATGTGATGCTTTTTTGTGTGGTGGTTGTGCTAGTATGACGAATGTTGGTTATGCTTTTGTGTGTGTGTACGAATTGTTCATAATCATTTATTATATATTTTTTCTTTATTTCCGCACGAATTGTGAAATATATTTTCCTGTACTAATATTTTGCTAATAGTGTGCTTTGTATGATTATATATTTTCCGTTCTATTATTTGATCATATATCTATATATGGCCCATTGCATATCCACTAATTCATAATCAGAACGTTGTATTGGTGTTTTATTTATTCCTTGTACACAATTATATCAAAAGGGGGTGGGGTTGACACTCTTGCAACAAAGGGGGTTGGGGGTTGGCACTATTCAACATTACGTAACATTTCTGCACTCTGGCATTTTTCGGCTATACTACTACCGATGAATGAAAAGCAACCCTTGAGGGACTTGATGTTTGGTCAAGAAGATGGATTGCTGAGAGCCAATTTCTACCATCGAGATTAAGACGCCAACAAAGTGGAGGTAGTGTCATGTTTTGGGCAGGATTGATAGGCAATGAAGTAGCCGTCCCATACAGAGTGCCTGATGGTGTAAAAATTAATGCCCAGTCTTACACAAACTTTCTAAAAGAAAACCTCATTCCATGGTAGAGATTGACCATTAGCAATCCATCTTCTTGACCAACCATCAGATCCCTCAAGGGTTGCTCTTCATTCATCTGTTAACAATACAGTATTAAAATCTGTTTTCACGTACTGACGCGCCCATTCAACACGCTGCTTCTCGTACCTGGGTGTTAATGGTGACTGAATCGTAGGTTTACACGTCTTACTAAGTGTTTGGAGGATTCCACATCGAGATGTTCTTGGTACATTATGTATGCCAGCCTGCTCAAAAACCTCTTTACTTGAGGACAATGGATGCTTTGCAATTTGCGCTTGATTACAGATATCTGCCGCCTTATCACTTTTCTTATAGCTCCTTTATCACTTCGCTGCCTCAGTTTGGTACCCTCCGCTACAAACCTGTTTACAGTTCGATAAGCTCTGCCAAACTGCTTCGCAATTTCAATAGATTTTATATTTTCAGCGAGTAACTTGACTATTTTTCTTTTCTCAGTTAATGATAAATCCTTCTTCTTACCCATTTTCACCATTTAGATTCGTAAATAGCATATTTGCTTAATAATTCGGAACACAATATTTTACATATTTTTCAATAAAATGAGATAATTATTTTAATTATCAAAATATTTTGTCGAAATGAATACCATCAATGCTGCTATACATAATGATTATTTGCTACAAATTTCATTGAAATCGGGGAAAGAACTTTTGAAAACATTGGAGAAAATGTAATCTTCTTTAATAAGTTCGAACGCAGTGTACTTTAACTGTAACCCCATAAAATATAAATATTAACTATAACTATATATATATATATATATATATATATATATATATATATATATATATGTTAAACACAGACCGTGCATGGAACAAGGAACTCTTCTGGGAAAATTAAATCCACTATAGTCCGAATAAGTAATGGTAAATGACAAATACCATAGTTTTTTTCCTTTTTCATGATTTTAGCCCGACGTGGGCAACGGGTCTCTCGCAAAGAGATCCCATAAATATAGCTTCCCTCACCAGCTATCTGCAAAGCAGACAGGATCCAGCTTTGGGACGTGGATCTAGGGTTTAAAGCAAACCTAGATCCCTACACTCAGAACCTCTATATAAGTAAAAGACTCGTTGCATTCACGTCGTATTGAATAAATCAAAGAAAAAGGGGGTAACTATTGTATTTTTAGCCAAAAAAAACAAAACTTAAACCTCAACCGGACATTGAGCGTCCACTTTTCAAGGCACGAAACACGTCCGTTTAGTATACACAAACTCAGAATGGTTCCCTGAGAACATTATATGTTAAACACAGACCGTGCATGGAACAAGGAACTCTTCTGGGAAAATTAAATCCACTATAGTCCGAATAAGTAATGGTAAATGACAAATACCATAGTTTTTTTCCTTTTTCATGATTTAGCCCGACGTGGGCAACGGGTCTCTCGCAAAGAGATCCCATAAATATAGCTTCCCTCACCAGCTATCTGCAAAGCAGACAGGATCCAGCTTTGGGACGTGGATCTAGGGTTTAAAGCAAACCTAGATCCCTACACTCAGAACCTCTATATAAGTAAAAGACTCGTTGCATTCACGTCGTATTGAATAAATCAAAGAAAAAGGGGTAACTATTGTATTTTTAGCCAAAAAAAACAAAACTTAAACCTCAACCGGGACATTGAGCGTCCACTTTTCAAGGCACGAAACACGTCCGTTTAGTATACACAAACTCAGAATGGTTCCCTGAGAACATTATATGTTAAACACAGACCGTGCATGGAACAAGGAACTCTTCTGGGAAAATTAAATCCACTATAGTCCGAATAAGTAATGGTAAATGACAAATACCATAGTTTTTTTCCTTTTTCATGATTTTAGCCCGACGTGGGCAACGGGTCTCTCGCAAAGAGATCCCATAAATATAGCTTCCCTCACCAGCTATCTGCAAAGCAGACAGGATCCAGCTTTGGGACGTGGATCTAGGGTTTAAAGCAAACCTGAAAAACATGAAAAAGGAAAAAAGCTATGGTATTTGTCATTTACCATTACTTATTCGGACTATAGTGGATTTAATTTTCCCAGAAGAGTTCCTTGTTCCATGCACGGTCTGTGTTTAACATATAATGTTCTCAGGGAACCATTCTGAGTTTGTGTATACTAAACGGACGTGTTTCGTGCCTTGAAAAGTGGACGCTCAATGTCCCGGTTGAGGTTTAAGTTTTGTTTTTTTTGGCTAAAAATACAATAGTTACCCCCTTTTTCTTTGATTTATTCAATACGACGTGAATGCAACGAGTCTTTTACTTATATAGAGGTTCTGAGTGTAGGGATCTAGGTTTGCTTTAAACCCTAGATCCACGTCCCAAAGCTGGATCCTGTCTGCTTTGCAGATAGCTGGTGAGGGAAGCTATATTTATGGATCTCTTTGCGAGAGACCCGTTGCCCACGTCGGGCTAAAATCATGAAAAAGGAAAAAAACTATGGTATTTGTCATTTACCATTACTTATTCGGACTATAGTGGATTTAATTTTCCCAGAAGAGTTCCTTGTTCCATGCACGGTCTGTGTTTAACATATAATGTTCTCAGGGAACCATTCTGAGTTTGTGTATACTAAACGGACGTGTTTCGTGCCTTGAAAAGTGGACGCTCAATGTCCCGGTTGAGGTTTAAGTTTTGTTTTTTTTTGGCTAAAAATACAATAGTTACCCCCTTTTTCTTTGATTTATTCAATACGACGTGAATGCAACGAGTCTTTTACTTATATAGAGGTTCTGAGTGTAGGGATCTAGGTTTGCTTTAAACCCTAGATCCACGTCCCAAAGCTGGATCCTGTCTGCTTTGCAGATAGCTGGTGAGGGAAGCTATATTTATGGGATCTCTTTGCGAGAGACCCGTTGCCCACGTCGGGCTAAAATCATGAAAAAGGAAAAAAACTATGGTATTTGTCATTTACCATTACTTATTCGGACTATAGTGGATTTAATTTTCCCAGAAGAGTTCCTTGTTCCATGCACGGTCTGTGTTTAACATATAATGTTCTCAGGGAACATTCTGAGTTTGTGTATACTAAACGGACGTGTTTCGTGCCTTGAAAAGTGGACGCTCAATGTCCCGGTTGAGGTTTAAGTTTTGTTTTTTTTGGCTAAAAATACAATAGTTACCCCCTTTTTCTTTGATTTATTCAATACGACGTGAATGCAACGAGTCTTTTACTTATATAGAGGTTCTGAGTGGAGGGAAGCTATATTTATGGGATCTCTTTGCGAGAGACCCGTTGCCCACGTCGGGCTAAAATCATGAAAAGGAAAAAAAACTATGGTATTTGTCATTTACCATTACTTATTCGGACTATAGTGGATTTAATTTTCCCAGAAGAGTTCCTTGTTCCATGCACGGTCTGTGTTTAACATATAATGTTCTCAGGGAACCATTCTGAGTTTGTGTATACTAAACGGACGTGTTTCGTGCCTTGAAAAGTGGACGCTCAATGTCCCGGTTGAGGTTTAAGTTTGTTTTTTTTGGCTAAAAATACAATAGTTACCCCCTTTTTCTTTGATTTATTCAATACGACGTGAATGCAACGAGTCTTTTACTTATATAGAGGTTCTGAGTGTAGGGATCTAGGTTTGCTTTAAACCCTAGATCCACGTCCCAAAGCTGGATCCTGTCTGCTTTGCAGATAGCTGGTGAGGGAAGCTATATTTATGGGATCTCTTTGCGAGAGACCCGTTGCCCACGTCGGGCTAAAATCATGAAAAAGGAAAAAAACTATGGTATTTGTCATTACCATTACTTATTCGGACTATAGTGATTAATTTTCCCAGAAGAGTTCCTTGTTCCATGCACGGTCTGTGTTTAACATATAATGTTCTCAGGAACCATTCTGAGTTTGTGTATATATATATATATATATATATATTATATATATATATATATATATATATAATATATATATACATATACATATATATTATATACAGTATATAGGCCTATATATACTTTAATTTTAACCCATAAAATATAAATATTAACTATTACTATTACTATAACTATAACTATTAATATATATATATATATATATATATATATATATATATATATATATATATATATACACTTTAATTGTAACCCCACAAAATATAAATATTAACTATTACTATTATTAATATTTAATGTGTGTGTGTGGGTTCGAACGACGGTTCAGGATCGACCTGCGGTCGACCCCCGCTTATTAGTATTCGTATTAATAGTAGTAGTAGTAGTAGTAGTCGAACTAGTAGTATTGCGGCAGAGTTATTATTATCTAACTCAGGTAACTACAACTATTAATATTTATCATAATTATTGATAAATTTTCGTTAATTTTTCTTTATTATTATTATTATTATTGTTATTATTATTATTATTATTATTATTATTATTATTATTATTGCTGATTCGTTATTCAGTGTGAATTACCATTTGTGGTGTGCGTCTTATGTTTATTGCTCTAATAATGAAGTTATTAAGAAAAAGGAGGAAAGTAATAAGATCTACTCAATACTATCACACACTATAAATAAATAAATAAATAATAAATGCATAAAGACGACAAGAGTTGTAAAGTGACTGACCGCAAAACGGCCCTTCCATATAGTCCTCATTCATAACTGAGAAGCCTCATTATTATTATTTTATATAAACCTCATTTATACGACAGTACTCGTATATTCCTCACACCTGATCAACATACTAAAAAATCATTAAAACTGACATCGCTCAATTTACTTATATATATATATATATATATATATATATATATATATATATGCTGCAAACTTTGATTGTTTAATTGTGAAATTCATCCCATATATATATATATATATATATATATATATATATATATATATACACTCGTTGTATTCTTTTAAATTCTTGGTTTTAATTTTCCACTACAAATAAAAATTGATACAACATTTTCGAAATTTCTTTACAAAAAATGAGAGGGAAGTATTATGAGTAGAGGCCGACCGATAGTATTCCCAAAGTATCGGCCGATACCGATACCGATATCTCTCCAAAATATCAAAATAGGACTCAAAGAATGTAATTCGACACATGTACCGTAATTTAAAACATATATTTGAGGAAATGGAATTCACAAAATAAAAGTCATGTAATGGAAACAATATGTAATCCAAAAATTGTAATTCAAAAAGTGTAACTCAATATAACAGTTCACTCAATAATCAAAATTGAGGAACTTCAGATTTTTGGAGAGGATGGTTTGTTCCTCAGCGTTGATTGGGGTGATGTTGGCTCGTTTCGCATTGATAACATCTCCAGCCATTGAGAAAAGCCGTTCAGAGTCAACTGATCCAGAGGGGCAGCTCATGCACTTCTCAGCAACTTTGGCAATCTCCGGGAAATCAGCAGAATGTTCTCGCCAGAAAATGAATAGATCCCTATCCCCAGCGATCCGAGGTCGCGACCAATAGGCGTCCAGGGCTTCTTCCACTCGTGCGTCTAGGACAGTGAACCTCGTGTCCGTGTCTTCTTCAACTAGAATAGGACGAACGTGATCGTCGAGATCGCTACCTTCTGAATCGGAAAGGTTTTCCCAAAGAGCGATTTTCTTGGACGGAGAAACCGGACCACTTCGTCGGCGTTTCACGGCGATTGCACCTCCGATACGCTTTCGTTGGGCCCCCTCCATGGGAATGCGTATCTCTTGTCTCAACAATTCCTTGGCCTTTTCTCGCATGTCGTCGTCTATCAGCCCAGCTCCTTTGAATCGGGGATCAACTGCTGTGGCTAGCAGCAATTTCTCATTTGAATTATGCTCTCGAAATCTCTGTTCGAGAGAATCGCCTAGCTTGCTCTTCAGAATCTTGACACCAGCATCATTCACTGAACACGCTGCACAGATTTCTTTTGACAGAGATTTGACTGTAGGTAAAACTTCTGATAAAAGCGAGTTTTCTTCACTGATTTTGAGCGTTGCAGTTTTGAAGACAGCAAGCACTTCAATAAGCTTGACCATAAGCTTCCATTGCGTTGAAGTCAATGTATTTTCCAGGGGCCACTCGACGTCATATTCAATGATAGCTTACTTTTGGGAAAGGAGTCGCTGCAACATTTCCAGCGTGTAATTCCATCTGGTTGGCACATCTTGAATCAGCTTCAGTTGAGGCAAGTTAAGTCTTCTTTGAATTTGATGTAGGCGCTGCGTCGCTTGCGGAGAGTGGCAAAAATGACCGACGATTTTCCAAGCCGTTGTCAAAAGATTAGCCACACTCGGGAGGTTCAAGCAGCCATCCTTTATCACCAGTTGAAGTGTATGAGCCAAACAACCGAAACTATCCATTCCTGTTTATCTGAAAGCGGCTCGCATGTTAGCTGCATTATCTCTCATGATCATAAAAGTGTCTTCTTCGGACAATCCCCAACTTTGAATCATTTCTTGAACTTTGGCGGAAATTTTTTTCTGCTGTACGATTCTCGTTGAAGACAAAGACATTCAACATGATGTTTTTGCGCACGAAGTTTGGGCCGACGAAGTGACAGGTCACGCTTATATATGAGTCACTTGCTCGACTGCTCCATGTGTCCGTGGTGAAGGAGAATTTCCTCTTCTCTTCCTTCATTTGTGTCATCAGTTCCTCGATCTTGCCCTTCACCTTGCCTGCCATGTCTGGAATAAGGTTCGTCCTGAAAAACTCAGAAGGAATCGTGTAATTCGGATCGGCAGCCTGAAGTAGTCGCCTAAATCCTACCCGTTCGACACATACGAAGGGCTGACGGTCGATGCAGATCATCTCTGCCACCTTCCGGTCAAGATCAATCTTCTTTTGGTCATTATGAGCGTATGGAATGGATTTGGAAAACGCGACCTTAATGGATTGAGTAGCCGTGGCGGAAGAAGTTCCAAGCATATCTCCTAGAGAGAAAAAATAAATTTATTTATATATAAGAAAATAATTTTAATACAGAAATATTTATATGTAAAGTTTTATATATTTAATATTTTTTTAATAAATAGAAGCTAAGTAAGTTAATAAAGAGAATTAAATTTACTTTAGTTGTATCTTAATTCTGATTGGGGGAAATTATAAACAAATAGAAATCGGCAATTTCAGGGAGACTTTGATATTACAATAAATTCGTAAATCATGTTGAAACTTGAAATCAAACTTTATATATAGCAACTTTTTATATATAGCAACATCTTAGCAACTTTTGGGGGCCCTGGGCAGGCTAAAATTTAGGGACCCGAAACATACATTAAAAACAACAGATATTTAGACTTCCTAAATTTTTATTGAATTCATCATTTTTGGGGCCACTAGGATGTTGGAGCTTTGAGCAACTGCGAATTCTCTCTGAGAATGTTTGAAGAATCACTTTACAGATTTTCATGAATCTACTCACCAGAATTAGTAGCAGAAGTTGTAAATTGACTCTTATTGGCTTCATCAAAATCAGTTTTGTGCTTCTTGAATAGCATGACTATGGGTCGAAATTCTCACTTAATCTGCAATTTGTGTAATCTGGAAACAACTGAAAATGCAGCAATAAGATACGATTTCTGTCAAAAACTGCACGACTTTATCTACATGAATTTGGATGGTAGGAAAATATCTCTTGTCTCTAATGCGAAACAGATCGTGGGAATCAAATTTCTGTGTGACGCATGTACACTAGGACGGGGTGAAACACAATTTTTTATTTCAAATTTATTTTCCTCACTTGTCGTTTGGTGTATTAGAACATAAAAATGATGTATTCAGTTATTTAATGTTTGTAACTCAAACCATTTCTCGCATTTTCACATAAAAGCAAAATGGCCATCAGCCGGTTGTCCATAAATAAAAATATGCTCATAGCATAAAAACTAAGTGTTCTATCAAGAAAAAATAATTGAAGAAAAACGCTTTATAATGCAAAACTATACTTAAAAACCACCATTGTGCATACATTGTATTGAAATAAAATTGTATCTGGTCTCACTTGGTTAGATGCCGTAAATCAATTACATTTGAATGCGATATAAAACCCCCTCATCTCAAATATTATTATTTTTTCAGGAAAGGCATCAGATCCTTTTTGGTTTCAAGTGAGGGAAGCAGAGAACGACTTTTTATTCTTGACCTAATAAATCCGTCTCTTGATTCCTGTGATATTACTGATGCTGATGCATCTGTAACCAACCTCACAGCTCTTTCAAAGTTCTGTGTGTGAATGGGGTATTGTTCAACTTTGAAACATTTTGTTTCGTACTCAAGCAATTCTTCATTACACAATTTAGAAGTGAGAGGTGGTTCACTGGTATCAATCTTATCCCAGAAGATAATGTCTGTCCAATGTGATGCTTTGAAGTTCAATTCTGGTACTCTAAGTTCTCTGATTTTCCTTGTATTGGCTTTATACTTTCTTGTTTGTATTATTCGATTGATTTCAACTTTGCGCAGCTTTTGCTCACTATCTGACAGCATTGACAGAAGAATATTTTCTGAGTGAGCAAAATAGGCATTCCGTGATATATAAGGTTGGACAACTTTTTGTATATCTTGGGGTAACAGGTTGAACCTTTTTATCGCATCAAAGATATGTTTGGGTCCATCAGGCAGATACGGTTCAAATTTTATATTGAACCAATTAGGACCATAGTTTGTTACTATGCACAGAACAAGGCTACGTAACTCTCTGGAGGCATTCTTTTGGGAGACATAATAACGACATAGCCTGTTAGCTAGAGTTAACCATCTAGAGATGTTAAGGGAGCCAGGCTTGAGTTTCTCTAGGCTTCCGTCAACATATCCTTCTCTTATGGCCCCAATTATTCTGAACATGTATTGTTGATCATTACTTAAATCTTCCATGAGCTCATCTGTGAGAACTGGGATGCTATCGACCTCATCCGTATTTGGGGAGAACTTTACCACAGGCATCTCATGGCAAGTCTTAAGAGCATTACCAATAGATCCACTGAATGATCTTGGCCCAGTTGTTTTCCCGTCGTATCGCTCAAACAGATGCCTTAAGGAAAGTTCATTTGTATGTAACATACAAATGCTCAATTGCAATGGTCGGTTCAGCTTCTGCTCGATGAAATTGATTATGCCACCTTCAGACCCAGTGTTGACATTCGTACTGTCGCACCCTATCACCTGGAGATTCTGGTCTAGTGTCACTTCATTCAAGTAAGTGAACAACGATTCAAATACATCACTTGCTTTTCCAGATTTAGGGCTCAAATGGTTAAGGTATTCTCCACCAGGCTCACTCAGTAGTACATAATGTTCTTCAACAATTATATCCTGGTACCATTTACCATCTTTATTTGGCTTTACCAACGTCTTGTCTTTTCTCCCATCAAAATATAAAGCTTTAACATCACCATAACTTTGTGCAGCTTCAACTTGTAATGGTTTTCTCAACTTCTCTCTCTTCTTAGTTCTTACCTTACTTCGATCGTCACTGTCTCTTTCGGTAATGATACCCAAATCCACCAAAGTAGCTGAAGCAATGGCCGATGCAGCCCTATCTGAAACACCAAATCTTGTCGGCCTCCATGGCAAGATTGGGTAAAGGGATTCTCATTTGAATGTTGGAGCATTCATATTCAGACTCAGTTGTTGAACTTTCTTCGGTACTAGAGAGATCAGTATTAGTATCAGGTGAAAGCCCATCATCAATGACTACCTTTTCGAATTCTTTATGCATGATTATTTTGCTTCGCTTACTTCCTTGTTGCTCCTTCAACTTTCTTGCATTTCGTTTTGCTATAGATCTTGAAAGGTTAACATCCACACCTCCAATCACCATATTTCACATAGTCCTCTGATCCTCAAGGAATTCCAGTTCTTCTTTGGGTATTCTTGATTCTTTTGGACAAACACAAATAATACGTTTTTCTTTACATCCGCTTTTTCTGCAACCCAAATCTTTGTGCGAAACGAAGTTGCATTTACAGGCACAAATGTCAAAGAGTTCTACCAATGATTTTTTGAACAATTCAATAAGCTTCGCACTACTTTTAGATCGACTGAGTTACGTAACCTTGTCGGTAAAGCGTTGGCGTTGGCGACCCCTCGTGGGTTCTTTCTTTGACTGAAGGGGGTATCTTGGTGCCCTTTTATATCACTGGGTATCAGAATGGCTTTGATGTTAAAGTAGATAAGCCGTTAGGGTGAATGATGAGTGAGAGCTTACTACAAGTTTATTGGTGATAAATGGGAGTGAATGAACTGGCCTTTCGGCGACTGGATATGCGTACAACACGGGTAAGTTTTGGTAATAGAATCGTGATGGGCGCGCCTTGTCCCAGACTTATATAGCCTTACTACTCACGCATGCGCATTGGACTCGTGTTTATAAGGTCGAGCGTCCTCTGCTACTTACTGGACACAAAGGTGTGGTCATTATATAACATATATATAATATATATATATATATATATATTAGTAGTGGACCGGATGTCAGTTTTTCAACATCTGCGGATGCAGATTTTTTATTTCAATATCCGCGGATGCGGATGCGGATGTGGATATTTAGTTAATCTATCAATATAATATAGAATTATGAATATATGACAATTTTTCAAATTTCGTGATATTACTATTATGGCAGGCAATGCATAAGAATTAAAATTAATATTAATGTTTTCATTATGATAAAAAAATAACTTCTTCAAGAGTTTCAGCCACAGAAAATTCAATGAAACACGTTTCATTAAATTTTCTGTGTTACCAGGTATTTATATTTTGAGGTTTATATATTTGTTTGTTCATTAATAACACTGGTCAACACTCATTTTATTGCCAATCATATTAGAGTGATTTTGGGGTAACTTTGTGGTGCTGATTCTGAATATGACATAGGTTTTGCTAGATTGGCTCTAATTTATGAGATAATTGGTACCCCATTGAAACACGTAAAAATGCAAAAAATTTAATGTTCAGGCGGAGCCTACTTACAAAGCGCATTGAAATTGTCTCAAATCATACAAAAGTAAACACATGAAATACATAATGGCATTTTATTCGGTATAATAACAGATAAACAGTAAGCTGATTCGCATAATTACAATTAATGTATAGTAAATCTCTGTTTGTACGATTCTCTTTTATGTGGGTTATCAGGACAATCACGTTGGAGGTTCCAGCAATAGTCTGCCATCATGTGTCTGTCCCATCTGCCTTGATACCTTTCCTCCATCACCTTGATATCTTGATGAAACCTCTCCCCTTGTTCCTCGCTAAAATCACCAAGATTATCCGAAAATCTGTGTAAGTGGCTATGGAGAAAGTGTACCTTTATGCTCATATCAGTACCCAACTTTTCAAAGTTTGTGAGCATGTTTTGCACCAGTTCTTCATAATTGTCTGCTTTGTGGTTACCCAAGAAGTTCTTGACAACTGAGACATAACTGCACCAGGCAGAAGCTTCAACACCATTCATAAATTTTGTGAAATTAGAATCCTTGATAAGTGTACGGATTTGAGGGCCATCAAAGATTCCAGCTTTTAGTTTTTCCATACTTAGTCCAGGGAACGATCTACAAATGTATTTGAAGCAATCGCCATCTTTGTCCAAGGCCTTAAAAATTGTTTCATTAGTCCCAGCTTGATATGAAGTGGTGGAGGATGATTTTTTCCCTGTCAACCAAAGGCTCGTTAATGATGTTCGCTGCACCTACAGTCATGTTTTCTCTTGAAGGCCATGTCACTTTTTTCCAATGATCTTGCCTTGCCCTACTATCCCATAAACAGATGAAACAAGGGTACTTCGTATATCCACTTTGCTGCCCAAGCAAGAAGTTTACCATCTTTAGATCAACACAAATAGGCATCTGGTGCTCATGATAGCAGAGTTTCTGCAGGACCATTTTGATATTTTCATATTCTTCTTTAAGTTTTGTTGAGTGAGCAATTGGAAGAGATGCATATCGGTTACCATTGTGCAATAAAACACATTTCAAGCTTCTACTGGAGCTATCTATAAAAAGCCGCCAATCTCCTGGTCGATATTCCAGTCCCATTTGAAGAACAAGTCCAGGGATGTTATTGCAGTATACAAGTTCTTCATCTTGGCTGAAGTAAGGAAGAAGTCCCGCCTCTCTTGTCCGATAACCTGTTATTTTAGCTTCTGGCTGTAGACTTCTTTTCTTTTAGTCTGGATGCTAAAAGTTCAGATGCTTGCTTTGACAGACTGAGGTCCCGTATCAGATCATTGAGTTCGTCTTGGGAGAACTGCTGAGGTGTTGAAATGCTTCCTTCATAGTCACTTCCACTACTACCACCTAAGTCCTGAATTTCTTCAAATTCTGACAACGGAAGGTCGGGCAGTGTGGTAAACACTGGTATGGGAACGTCTTCGCTGTGTGACACAGGTCGCCTTGCTGATTCCAAACTGGGATAATCCCACTTGAGTTTCTTGTATCGATTGAAACCTTTCACATTAACCACACAGAAATACAATCGTCGTGGTGGTTTTTCGGCTCTCTCCACACCATAGGCACCGAAGTTTAAACTTTTCCTTTCTCGATTTTTCCACTGTCGTAAGCATTCTACACAGGTTTTGCAAACCTTATGGAGAGCCCATGACTTGCCTTGGTCTCCAAGCGCCACGCCAAAATACGCAAGATAAGCTTGCTTTACAAAGTCTGTGATGTTTTTC
>JAJOZX010004079.1:75000-192500 GCA_023014485.1 Bathynomus jamesi
CACAGCCAAGATTGATGGCTGCAACGAACTCAACTACTGGGTAAGACTGCGTAAACTAAATCTGTACTCCCTGGAAAGAAGAAGAGAGAGGTACACCATAATCTACATATGAAAAATGATCGAAAACCTGGTACCAAACCTAAAACTAAACCCAATTACCAGTCAAAAAACACTGGAAAATAGGAAAGGCAGAATGTGTAGTGTTCCCAAATTAAAGGCCCGAAAAGGACCTCCTTAACCCTGAAGGAAAATAACTTTGTTGTCGGGGGGCCAAGACTTTTCAACCAGCTTCCAAAGGACCTCAGAAACGTAACGGGGGTCAAAGTTGAAGTCTTCAAGAGAAGACTGGATGCCTGGCTCAGGACGGTGGAGAGCGCAAGAAAGCAACTCGCTCCTCCACCAAGCCAGAGTTAGAGGCGGGGCCACCAGCTTGACCTCCGTGTGAAGAGAGACCAACGCACGAAACAACATAAGGTTCATAAGGTAAGGCTAAGGTGCGTATATATATATATGTGTATATATATATATTGCTCGCCCACCTTGTGTGTTTCTTATACTATTATTATTTTTTTATTGTGTGTATATATATTATATATATATATATATATATATATATATATTATATATTATATTATATATATATATATATATTCCTCTTTTAAACTGTGCATAGAATGAACTATTTTGATTGTATATTTATTTTGTATATATTGCATAAAATTATTTCCAATAATTCGTCTAAATAAACAGGATGATGTAATGGTGTTTTATTTAATTCTTTTGGTTGTATATATAAACGATATTAATTAAATGAATATATATATATATATATTAGGGTGGCCCTTATTTTTTAACTTTTGAAATTACTTGCTCCCAACCGCTAATCTTCTTCCAATATATAAAAAAGTGCTCTGTGCAAAATTTCAGCTCAATTGGGCTATATTAAGGTGGCCCCCCAAAGGCCCTAAAGTTTCAAAATTCACCGATAATTGGTATTTCTAATATAAAACCTTTATAATTCATTTGCAAACTTTGTTTGGGAAAATAATCACAAAGCATAATCGAAAGTGAATTTTATTTACAACAAATAATTACGCCGCTTATATAGGCCGCAGGCGCAGAACTTTCTAGAACCTTCCAGAAGTGGTTTTTTTACGCACTTATGATACTTTTCAATTTCCGTGAATATCTCGTCCAATTTTGGTTTTAAGTAAATAATGGTTATAACTAAATTTATTGAAAATTGAATTCTCTTTCGATCATATTCTATATTTCTTTCGAATAAAACACTGTAAAGAAGATAAAAACGGTTTTATATGAAAAAATATCAATATTGTTAAAATCTGAAACTTTAGGGCCTTTGGGGGGGGCCATCTTAATATTGTCTGATTGAGCTGCAATTTTACACAGAGCATTTTTACATGGATTAGAACAACTTTGGAGGTTGGGAGATGAAAAATATTTCATTTCAGAAAATCACATACAACTAAGGGCCACCCTAATATATATATATATATACACACCAAATGGCTGGTTACGCCTTCTAAGCTGACTGGCTGCTTAAGACTTCTAAGCCAACTGTCAAGAATATCTGCTTCAATTGAATAAATAGTGCAATCTGGCAACTCAAAAATAATAATCATCACACACCTCAACAAGCCATTTACGACTTATATGCCAGATTAAGCCTTCTAAGCCAACTGGCGGATTAAGCCAATGTGTGTGTGTGTGTGTGTGTGTGTGTGTGTGTGTGTGTGTTTAATAATAGGGGATCTATGAGCGTGTATATAGTCGGGGGGTGTATGTGCGTGTGTGTGCGCTTTTATTCGCTCGAAGATTATTAATATACACCTAAACAAGCCAATTACGCCTTCTAAGCCAGATTAAGACAAATGGCTGATTAAGCCAACTGGCTGATTTACACCTTCTAATGCAGGTGCTGAAGCCGAGAGCTTTATTATGCATCTGGCGCTGTCAGGCGAAACATGCTCTCTCTCTCTCTCCTCTCTCCTCTCTCTCTCTCTCTCTCTCTTAGGTTAGGTATACTCCTTTAGGAGGTGAAGCCGTCCCAACTTCTCCCCCAAAGAGGTCAGGGTCACCCCTTTTGGGGGAAGTTATCCTCCCTTCTCCCCTCGAAGCTCTCCTTCATGCAATTTGGGGGTTACCCCCACCCCTTGTTGCATAACCCCCTTCCCATTTGCAACATTACCCATACCCCCTCTGCGACATTTCCCCACTCCTCTTTGCAACATTGATCAGTATTGCAATTGCACTCTCCCATTTTGCGGTCATACTACTCTCATCGACCCGAATATAGTATATGAGAGAGCGGCTCGTTCATAGGGAACGTTATCCGTAGGATGAAAAGCAGGACCCAGGTTGCAGTAAATATAATTTATTGCAAATAACTAAACGTTTCGGAAACACCAGTTTCCATCTTCAGTAGCTAAAACATTAGAAAACACTAAAACTAATAAATAAATCTAAACTAAATTTAAAGCATTACATAAGAGCACAATTTTTTATGATACTTTGGTAAATTAATTAATTAGGAACGAAGCAGAGAGGCAACCTTCAGTGTGGTAATCCCAGAGAGAAACTCGATAAAAACATTAAAGGACAAAGTTTAAATTTATTTATTAGTCTTAGTGTTTTCTAATGTTTTAGCTACTAAAGTATCATCATACAAATTGTGCTCTTATGTATTTATACCTTTTAAAATTTAGTTCTGGATTTAGTTAGTTTTTTAATGGAAGATAGAAACTGGGGTTTCCGAAACGTTTAGTTACTTGCAATAAATAATTTCTACTGCAACATGGGTTCTCCTTTTCATTATGTATATAACCTTCGTTAACCTTGGTTTTGCTTCCGCCCAAATTGTCCATTCTGACGAACGTCAAGCTTGTCACTCCACCTGAGACCTACATTTTAACGTGAACTCCGAACCACTCCTTATCACCAGCGGTCAGAAATTACAAAGTCCTCACCAGGACTCGCTCTCAGGACCGCCCGATCGGCAGCCCAGCGTCTTAACTACTAGGCTACCCAGAGTGTCCAGGGTACCAATTTATCTATCAACCAATTTTTTTTGTGTGGAAGGATGAACAGCTGGGTTTGCTGCGCGCTGCCTGCCGTCACCGGGTTTCGAACCTGGGGCGGTGGATTCGTAGTCAGCGATGCTAACCACTACACAACTGAGGTCCACCACATATATAACGGGTATACACAAAGTCCTTTCCCGATTATAAACTTGAATTACATGAAACTCAATGAAGACACAGTAATGCTTTATTTTGCATGGTGTTGCATAACACATAAATTTATTAGTTTCTCATTAAATCTCAACATGAGCGCCGTTAGTTACACGTACCACATCCAAGCGAAATTCGAGTGCACGCCATACGTTCGTCAGCATATCTCTCATGACACTGTTGATGGCATCGCAAATCCTCGCACGAAGAGTGTCAATGTCAGTAACAGGAGTATGGTATACATAATCCTTTACATATTCCCACAGGAAGAAGTCCAGGGTAATTAAGGACTTTGACTCCGCAAACCAAACGACACATTTTGCTTTCTCCTACGGAGCGGCCATTTTGTTTCAGTCAATCACCAATGGCTCCAAATCAGGCACAACAGGATCTGCAAGTAAGGAAAAGGTTTGATGCGTTACGCAACAATACGAGAAACAAAGCATTACTGTCTCTTCTTTGGATTTCATGTAATTATTAAAATTTATAATCGGGAAAGGGCTTTGTGTACACCCTGTATATATTTATATTTCTTTTGCACCTGATGTATATTCTGAACATGTGAAAATAGAATAATAAATTGTATTATTATTATTATTATTATTATTATTATTATTATTATTATAGTTATTATTATACTATATTATGTATGTTTTGAAATGTATTTACTGTCGCACTGTTCTATGTATATGTATGTGTATATATGTTATTCTCTTGTTACATCTAATGTACATCGTGTACACGTATATTATTATAGAACAATGAAGCTGAAGCTAAAATTATCCAAAATAAACAAATTGGATGTGAGGTGCTTTTGTGTTTGATTCGTTTGTTTTCATTTCGTTTCCTTCAAAGAAAACGTATGTATTAACCTACATATTTATAATATTGCGCATGTACAAATACTCTGTATTTCTTGGATATATGAATTACATGACTGTATGATTTCGAATGAACGAATCATTAGCACCGTTTATATCAAAACTCATTTCAGCTATATTCACTTCAATCAAAAGGGAAAAACTATATTCTACGCCCTCTCTCTCTCTCTCTCTCTCTCTCTCTCTCTCTCTCTCTCTGTCATTTTTTCTTTACTCTCCTCTTTTGAATGAATATTTAAGAAGTAGATAAGTATAAATGGGATAATGTACGAGTTTTTCTCAACTGCTTTTTTGTTCTTTTGCCGCTCTTCTTTTCTGAACTTCTTTCTTGCCTAGATTGAATCTTTGTTAAATTGTTAACCACAACATTTTTCTCCTTCATTTCCTAGTGTACTGTACATCTTCGGATCTTTCTTAATCTAGTGATCCTGGATTAACTGTCTGTATTCAGAGCAATGACAATTCTGATACTCGTACAGAATAATGTCTTGTTAAGTAAATAGACGTTGATCGGGAAGAAATTGTGCGTTTCTTACCAATCAATATGTTTCTCAATAACGAAAAAAATGAAGCAGTTGGAAAATCACAATGGAGAACTTTGCTTATTATATTATAGGCGCTGTACCTTTTCATCACCTCTGTTATCTTCGGACCTATACACATTTCGTTGTTGAGAAATTCCATCAGCAATCCAATATATGCTAACCTTACCTCATTGATTAAATGTCACGACGACAAAATGGCATCAGCCCCTAGTCTTCTTGAGATGCGAATAATATATATACGAGTGTGTGTGTGTGTGTGTGTGTGTGTGTGTATATATATATATATATATACTTCGTTGTTTCCTGACCTTCTTATTTAGTTACCTATATTGCAAAAAATATTTGTGTAAATTTTTAGGGAAATCTGTTGATATTTAGGGGTGCCCCTATGAATATTATATTTTGAATAAAAATTTATTTAAAAAAAATTCAGAATTTGGATGGTTACGCCCTTATAATTCCAACTGTTTCTTTGGCATAATATATACATTTATTAGTACTTTGAGGTGATATGAATATCATTTTGACAGTTTAATTGGATCTTTTCCAACTGGACGACTCCACGGGATTTAGCTGAAAATTTGTATACTAATAAATTTTTATATTCTAATAACAAAAATGACATTATTTTTCTGGAGAAATATGCGCAACATACGAATAAAATTACATTTATATGCGCACTAGTTTGCATGGCGCATGACCGTTATCTAAATTATGTAGTGTTATGTAGTGGGTTTTACAAAATAAAACGCAGATAATATCCTTTATTTATTAAAATTTGCAATATTTAATATTTTGATAAATAAATCTTCATTTGCATACCTTTTTCTCCATACGAACTCGCATAAACAGTAATTTTTGTTGTTATTATTAATGTTTATTTGTTGCCTGCTTAGACCTAGTTTAGTCTGAATATTATTGTTGTAGTGTGAGCATATGATAATGCAGTGCTGTGATCTATCTACTTGCGAGTTGCTCCCGGTCAATTGAATGCCCGGTTAGGTCAATTGAATGCCAGATTAGGTCAGTTGAATGCCCGGTTAGGTCAACTGGGGTCACCTGAAGATCAGGGCCCCCAGCCTTCGTTAGTTAGCCTTATAAGACTAACTAACGAAAATATCAAGACTTAACCTAACCAATCGTTAGGTCACCTGTACGCCCTTGACGATTGGTTAGGTTAAGTCGTGATATTTTCGTTGGTTAGCCTTATAAGGGTAACTAACGAAGGCTGGGGGCCCTGATCTTCAGGTGATCTGGTCAACTGTACGCCCTTGACGATTGGTTAGGTTAAGTCATGATATTTTCGTTAGTTTTAACGAAAATATCACTACTTAACCTAACCAATCGAGCAATCTTGTATCCGGGCGTCATGAGCGGTGTAAACTAAATAACGGTCATGCGCCATGCAAACTAGTACGCATATAAATGCAATTTTTTTTCGTATGTTGCGCATATTTCTCCAGGAAAATAATGGCTTTATCGTTATTAGAATATCAAAATTTATTAATATACAAATTTTCAGCTAAATCCCGTGGGGTCATCCATTTGGAAAAGATCCGTTTAATTTCCTGATTTTATTAGCATATTTTCCTTCCCGACTCGACTTCATCCTTTCTTCTTAACATTTTAATCACCAACTCGAGTAAATATTAATATTTCGAATTGAATTATCGTACTGAAAACCGCCTTCGACGATCCGTGCAGCGAAATAGTCAAAACCAATGATCATTGCTTGGAAATTTTTTGAGCTTCTCATTAATATACGAGATTCTTAGTAATATGAGCAACATAACGATTTAAGGAACTTTGAATCTTTATACTGTAGTAGAGGTAACCTCTCTTTCAACCATTAGATTTTAGTAGATTTCTCAAAAAAAAATTCATTTTTAAAATTTTCATGTTAGTTTCAGCTTTTTTGTTTGTCTGAGAATACCAAATCATAGTTACGTTACTCTCTCTCAATGACCACTTAAAATATTTTAAGTTTTCTTAATTATTTTAGTTAAAGAGATACCGTAAGTAAGTATTTACATTAAGTAAGCTTTCATTTATTCTACTTTTTTAACCGTGACTTTAGCGGTTTTGTATTTTTTTTTAAATGTGACGCTTTTTTCAATTTTAATTAATTTCCCTTTTGTGTTGTAATTTTGTATTTTTTAACACTTTAAATTTTACTTAATTAAAATTTACTTAATTAAAATTTTCATTTATTTGACTGATTATTTCATTGATTTTGTAATGAAGATTAAAAATTCGGAAGCGTCTCTGCTATTAAATGTTTGTTCTTACGCGAGTAATCCTTTAATTTTGTAAATTTCCCTGAAATTTATAATTAACTTATTCCAATTATGTTAAGTTACTTAAAAAATTATCTTCCTTATATTTTGGGCTTTCATCGTTCTATTTTCAGCTGATATTCTGATTTGGTTAAAAAATGAGTGAAAAATTTCTGCTTTCTGTAAAAAAAATTTTGCGAAAAAATCTGATCCTTAAAATAAAAACCTCGTAAAAAGGTAACAAATTTGGATTTAAGGCTCCAGTTGGGGGTTGTTTTGCACTGTCGTCCCCTCGGAAGGCTTCATTAACTATTCTTCACTGAGTTAAGACGAAAGGATGGTGTGAGATCTTCCTTTTTCTAAGGTTTCCTCTCATGAGAAAAGAAAATGATCGACCAATAGTGTTCTTCAATTCCATACTATCTTAGTTCCTGGTCACTGGCACTATGATAATACCTCCACATCCCCGCACCCCATACACTCTCATTTGACCATCTATATTTTTTACATTTTCCGTGTCATACCTTACATTCATCGCCGAAATTTAGCTAAACCAACAAATAAAGGTCACAACAGGCGCAAAAATGTTTTCTTATTAAATTTAATGCAATCGAAAAAATATAATTACATAATAAAAGTGAGTCGAATTTCCCGATAATGTCAGAGTGTAAAGTAAAAATCCTCTTATATTACCATTTTGAAGATTAAAGTCATTGCGTTATCGCCTTTTATGTTGTAATGAGAGAATGCGAATAGATTTCATATATTTACTCAAATGGAATAAATTTGGTAGCACTGTACTTGCAACATACATATGGATTTAAAATATGAAACTCAGATCAAATCAGTAATTTATTGCAATCTACATTAATTAATATACAGCCACATTTACGTGCATTTAATTTTAATTTCTTTAACCCTTTGAGTGATGAGCTAGCAACGTCATACCGAGTCCAGTGCCAGTCAAGCCTGAATCGGTGGCGGGAAACGGAAAACATTTACGTGCAGCCTTTTTTGATAAGCCTAGCGCGACTCTCTCCAGTGTTGCCAAATCTATAATCTTAAATAATCTTAAAAGGACGACTCCTAAATTCTAAAAGTTCCTTTCGCCTAAGATAAGTCACATAAAAGAGTTAAGTATAAAACCAAAATTTATAATTTATTTGCTAACACCATTAGTAGACTAAAACTTTGCACCTTTAACAATCTCTTGTAAACGTGGCACCCGGGGGAGTTGACGCTCAGGAGAGGAGTGCCGGGCATGCCCGACGGCAGTCGGTCACTGAGTGCTCTTAGAGAGAGCTCGTCTGTAAAACCCTCTAAAACAAGTGTAGTGAAGACACTCAAATTTCATGATAACTCTGTCCTGTTAATCCATTTTTGTGTGAAGTGCATTATCTGGTGAAATAAAACGGTATTGAGGATAACGCCTCAGTTTTATACTTTTCACGAACGCCAAACGATTCTTTCTCTCAACGCATCGAGAAGGAAGTACAGTATGCAAAAAAATCGAGGGGCATGAAAGTGTTCGAAAACATGCAGTCAGATTAGAATCGGCCTCAAGCTAGAGAGAAGAACCTGTAAGTAAGCGGTATGCACTTCGTCTGAAGGGGCAGCGAAGCAACATACTGAGTCACCTAAAAAAAAGGGGTGATGATAATGTGTAAATAAACCCATCAACATTTCCGACACATAAATTTTGTATGGGGATACACGAAAACACCTTGACTTTTCAAAAGGGTACGCATTGGAGACAAGGTTCAAAACCTCTGGTGTAAAGAGTATTTATTATACATGGGTTTTACTTGGGAGAGAGAATTTTAAGTGACCGCATATATTTAAAAGCTCTAGTCAACCAGCTGATATTAGTTTCAAAATGAGAGGTGAAGCAGTAGAGGAAATACAAGAATTTAAGTATTTGGGTCAAACTATCACCAGCTCCTTCAGTGATGACTTAGATATAAGAAAACAATATCGAAGCCTCTGTGCTCTAAGGAACTTATACCCCCCCCCCCCCCCCCCCGAGATGTTCAGCTTCGCAAATGTCTTCTACCCACAATGTCACGAGCTTCCCGGAGGTAACAAGATTTGCTCAATACAGGTTGATTTTTTAATTCTTTGCATTAGACAACCCGATTATCCAAAGCTTTATCGATCGTGCCGTATGTCTTCTAAGCTATGGAATCCATGGTATGAAAACGTTTGTCTGTAGCTCCGCTTAACTTCGACATTACTGTACTATTTCTCATTAATTTTATTTCTATCCTTAGTATTTGAATTATCATTGCATTCTACTGTCAGTTCCAGTTCGTATTATTAATATTTGTCATATGGCCTATGGACTACCAATAAACTTTTTCATTTTCATTTATATATATATATATATATATATATATATATATATATATATATCCGTAATAATCATAATAATCACAACAAAATATAAAACAAACCGGAAATAAGAAATGTAAAAATTATAAACATTTTAAAATATAAAAAAGTAAACCCCCAGTATTTTGGTATTTTGGGCCGCAATAACGGTGCCCTTCTCAAGGTAGTAAAAACAGTTAAAAACTGAAGAATCAGCTTTAATGACAGTAAACTGTCATTGTCAATTAAAGTACGTGACAAAAAGTTTTACTTTTTTATTTTAATCATTTTTTAATTTTTTCTCTTATTGTTGGTTTAATTTATATATATATATATATATATATATATATATATATATATATATATATTAGTGGTGGACCGGATGTCAGTTTTTCAACATGCGGATGCGGATCTTTAATTTCAATATCCGCGGATGCGGATGCGGATATTTGGCTAATTTATCAATATAATATAGAATTATGAATATATGACACAATTTTTCAAATTTCGTGATATTACTATTATGGGAGGCAATGCATAAGAATTAAAATTAATATTAATGTTTTTATTATGATAAAAATAATAACTTTCTCAAGAGTTTCAGCCACAGAAAATTCCATGAAACAAGTTTCATTCAATTTTCTGTGTTACCAGCTACAGTATTTATATTTTGACGTTTATATATTTGTTTGTTCATTAGTAATTAATACTTTACATGAAATGTGCATGACTGGGCCTTATAAGCTACTTTATAAGCTAATTTAATTGTAAATTGCATAATTTATTAGAAGTAATATCCGCATAACATCCGCAGTCAGAAGTGCGGATGCGGATGTTAAAAATGATGCGGATGCGGGTATCCGGTCCACCACTAACATATATATATATATATATATATATATATATCTGTATATATGGGATGAATTTCACAATTAAGCACGTGAAATGAATGAATGATGTAAACCCACAAAGAAAAGGAAAAATGATTCCAAGGCCTTTCGTGTATTCAGAAGTACACCTCGTCAGGGAATTCCCTGACGAGGTGTACTTCTGAATACACGAAAGGCCTTCCTTTTCCTTGTGGATTTACATCATATATATATATATATATATATATATATACAGGGTGTCCCGTAAGTCTGGACCCATAGGGAAAATAATAAAATTACAAAATAGTCCAAAAATTTATTACATAATCTGTTCAAAGTGTCCGCCGTTGTGTCGCACACATAGTTGAAGACGCAATCTCCACTGCGACAGCACTTTCTGAATCACAGTCGCAGAAATTTCTTGACACGCCTCCACAATGCGTGCTTTAAGGTGGAAAATGTTCTGAAGTTTGATCTCGTACACTTTGGCTTTCAAGTGGCCCCACAAATAAAACTCCAGCGGAGTAAGATCATAATAAAAAAATAATAAAAATAATAATAAAAAAAAAAAAAAATATTATAAATAAATTTTTGGACTATTTTGTAATTTTATTATTTTTCCCTATGGGTCCAGACTTACGGGACACCCTGTATATATATATATATATATATATATAGCGAGGAATAGGAGGATGAAAAGATGGTACATGTTTATTTACAGACGTTTCGGAAAGATTCAATTTCCATCATCAATGCCTCAACAAGGCAAAACGAACTTTCTATCGTGTCAATAATAACACTCGTACTTTGTCAAAAAATATTTTAGTACTTCCATTTTTCCCGGGCTTTTTAGGCATTGCTAATGTACTTAAACTTTTGGATATTAATGTAGTATTTTCATATAACAATATTGTGAAAAATATCATAGTAAAAAATAGCCCTACCAATAATTCAGGCATTATCTATAAAATTGGGTGTAAACAATGTGATTCCTTTTACATAGGTCAGACAGGAAAGGATTTGCACACACGTATAAAACAGCATCAATATTCCGTTAGAACAGGACAGTTGTCCAGTGCTCTTTTTGTCCATTTGTCAGAGTTATCCCACTGTATTGATTGGAATAATGCTTCAGTTTTATTTCACTCTAGCAACATTGTTAATAGAAATATTCTTGAGTCTGCCATTATCCAACTTTCAAATAACTTCAATATAAGCAAAGGTCTTTTTCAACTCGATCCTGTTGTTTTGAATTCCTTCAAAACAGATTTAGATAAAAAGGGTAGGACGCTAAATCTTTGGTAAACTTGTATGCTACTTTATTAACTTTTAATTTTCATTTTATTTATATTATATCGAAACTTGACTATAAAAGGCAAAGTGTTAAAACCCGGGCAGATTTCCAGTATAAATTTGTATTTTTATAATTCATTTGATCTTGTGCTAAAAATCGATATTTTTCCTTACAAATCTGTATGCCTCTTTGTTAATCCTTTAATTTTTAATTTTTATTTTTACTTCTCTGTTTATTGCATATATATATACTATATATATATATATATGTGTGTGTAGATATATTATATATATATATATATATATATGTTTGTGTGTATGTATGTTATTTATTTATTTTTTTTTTCTTTCTGTAACCTATATATAGGCCGTAACCTTTTTTGTACTTCAGTGTTCCTGAGGATGTCATTAGACGAAAGCGCTTGAGCACCTTTTTGTGTTTCCTTTCCTTCGTGGTTTTATTCATCATAAATATTTTTCACGTGTTACTTTCGTGAAATAATTTTCATATATATATATATATATGTGTGTGTAAAGAACGACGCTTGTGTAGAAGAACGTTCCGCACAAGATGAGGAGGAAGAACGAACAAATTCTTCCTCCTCATCTTGTGCGGAACGTTCTTCTACACAAGCGTCGTTCTTTACATTAATTATACTGTGTGTTGTTTGCAGTTAAAATGTATATATATGTACGGCATGCGAAGGTGCCCCCTCAGGGCATTGGTTTCTGCTCGTATGTAGGAGAATTACGACTTCTGATTAATCGAGGCCCATGGTGTAGTGGATAGCATATCTGACCGGCAATCGGAAGATCTCGGGTTCGATTCCCGGGTGGTAACCTCATTTTTCATTTGTTCGTTCTTCCTCCTCATCTTGTGCGGAACGTTCTTCTACACAAGCGTCGTTCTTTACATTAATTATACTGTGTTGTTTGCAGTTAAAAAAAAAATATATATATATATATTACATTGGTCGTGTATAAAATATTGATCTGTCTCTGTACATTACAGTATTTTTAATCTTTGCACCCCAATTTTCCGAAGTGTGGCGCCCTTCGAGATCATTAAAATGTCAGCGCCACATACGAATAAGCAAACACAATCTCTTAATTGGAGGATTCTTAAAATGGTGTTAAGCGGAAGTAACTCCGGGAGGAGGAGGATATCAGTCAAATGAATGCCTTATTTTATCGAGGGCTTTTCATGGCATCAAATCAAAGTGTTTTTCGCTTTCTAACTCAAAACTAGTCTGACAAAAGTGAGAAGGTTCCTCCATTTCATATTTTTAGTATGATATATATTTTTTTTCCTTGTTATACCTAGTGTATGTATTGTACATGTATAAGGAGAATAAGAACAACAACGATTGAAATTATTATTATTATTACTATTATTATTATTATTATTATTATTATTATTATTTTTCCTGCTTTACATAAAATTAAATTTTTCAATTTTTGTGAAATTATTTGTGAATAAAATGACTGAACATAAACATGAATAGTTTCGAGTTTAACATTTATCTAAACGGGTTTTAATTAGAATTTTGGCAGAAATTAAAAAATATTTAAATTTTAGATGGTATGTACTAGTGGTGCACCGATTAATCGGTATCGGCACCTGGATGCCGATTAATCGGCCACGCAAGGTATTTTCCTAATATCGGCATGGCCGATACCGATTAATCGATGCACCACTAGTATATACCGAATTAGATTTTGTAGTTCTCAGTTATTAGATCTGTAAGGAATCTGTGTGAGTGAGGAACACTGCAGGAAGAAATTGTAGACACCAATCGACCAGAGAGGTGCTCCGGGACGGACGTTAGGCAGGAGACAGAGAGTACTGGAACTCCCGTTTCTCCTGTCACTGTCCTCTTTAGTTGATTTTTTTCCATGTCTCATCTACCCTGTGAGCAGTCCAACATGCTCTGAAACACACGGTTCTTGGATCACTTTAACATATTGCTTCCCAAAGCATTCGGGAAGCAATATGTTAAAGTGATCCCTCCTGGGAAGCAATATGTTAAAGTGATTAACACTGGGAAGCAATATGTTAGTGATTAACACTGGGAAGCAATATGTTAAAAAAAGAAAGGATGGTTGGTTAGAAAGAGGTTGGTAATCTAGGAGAACCTACAGACCGTAAACAAAGCTATAAATGCCCTAACCGGGCATTCTTTTTATATTTAATGTAGGTTAACTGAATGCCCGGTTAGGTCAACTGAATGCCCGGTTAGGTCAACTGTACCCCTGGATGATTGGTTATGTTAAGTCTTGATATTTTCGTTAGTTTTAACGAAAATATCACAACTTAACTTAACCAATCGTCAAGGGCATACAGTTGACCTAACCGGGCATTCAGTTGACCTAACCGGGCATCCAGTTAACCTACATTAAATATATAAAGAAAATGAAAGGATGCAAAAAGGAGCTACTCAACTCGTACTTGTGGCAAATGATGTGGCGTGACCGATTCTTCCGAAATCCATTTTTTACTTTGTGTGACCAAAGAGCGCAACAATTCTAATAAATATACTTTCAAGCTAATATTTTAACATGTTATGATTTACTTTTTATGCCTTCACTTTATTAAAGCGAACATTTTTTATCGTACTCCTTATCCTAAATATTGGGAAGCAATATGTTAAAGTGATTAACATTGGGAAGCAATATGTTAAAGTGATATACACTGGGAAGCAATATGTTAAAGAGGTTCCTGGGAAGCAATATGTTAAAGTGATCTCGGTTCTCCCTCTAGTCTTCACTACAAATACGTGCATTTTACGCACTACACGCTCTTTTGAAAATTAAAACACAAAAAAAGAAGCGGCATTGTAAGCCACAGAAGGAGGACTTGATTTCGTCTCTTTTTCCTTATATAGAAGATGGGGCATTTTTGCGGGCGTTCGCCCTTGGCCCTTCCTTCCTACATAAAAAAAATGTGGTTCAAAGGTGTGAAATTGTAAATGCTCCATTCAATTGTAAGCTGTTCGTGGATGACCTCCATCCGCTTCCTTCCCCCTTTTACAGTGTTAATATATAACACTGGTCAACACTCATTTTATTGCCAATCATATTAGAGTGATTTTGGGGTAACTTTGTGGTGCTGATTCCGAATATGACATCGGTTTTGCTAGATTGGCTCTAATTTATGAGATAATTGGTACCCCATTGAAACATGTAAAAATGCAAAAAATTTAATGTTCAGGCGGAGCCTACTTACTGGTTGGGTGGCCGATGACTTATATACGGAGGGGGAATATTCTAGAATGATCGCGGAGTAAACACTAAGAATATTCGCGCGTCTCACCATCTAGAATGTTCCGGTAGTTTCCCATATGCACGCGTTATGGTTACGTTTCCTATTAATTGAGGGTATTCATTATCTCAAGAACTAGAGCCAAATCGGAAAAACTACTTTCATTTTGGAATTCAGCAACCCCAAAATACCCTAAATTCGTACGAATTTCATTGGCAACGAAACAAAAAAATTTTTTTGTTGACCTGTGTAATCATTCAGGAGAGCCAGAAACTGGCACAGAGCTCAAACCAATTAATGTGGCCCATTGCGCTAACTCCGAATTATTGTTACTATACTGTAAATTTCCGCGAATGTATATTTACTATAAAGAGAGAGTCAATTTCCTTATTTACTTATATAGAGAGGATATTAAGTTTTCAAATGATAACAATTTACTCTCTTCGGAAAATTAACTTACATTCGACTGTAAACTCATCGTGCGTTCATTCCAATATTAAAACTCATATAATCAAAGTATTTAAAAAGTTTGTTATATTTTTTCTTGTAAAAACTGAAAATATATATTTAATGTAGATTTTCATAAAAAAAAATATTTATTATTAAACAAAGACCTCAGTCCAAGCGCTTTAAATAGTTATTTCTGTAATACTGTAGTTATATAAGAATATTACAAGAATCAATTGTAAAAATGTAATTTAAGAGAACAGCTCGCGGGAATATTCAACCCAAATGTTTCAGTAACCTCATTCGGATAATTAAGCGTCTCGTGGTCTAGTGGCAAAAGTAAACGTCTTAAAGTATACACACTAAAATGAATGCGAAAGAAAGTATATAGAAGACTTTCTTGTGTGCGAACGTCTCGTGGCTGAGTGAGTAACGTGGCGGTTCTGAAATTTTTTATCTTTAATAACATCGGTGCGAATCCTACCGAGGTAAAACAAATTTAGGAGCTATTGAAGAATAGGGACCCCAGCCTTCTTTAGTTAGCTTTATAAGGCTAACTAACGAAAATATCATGACCTAACCTAACCAATCGTCAAGGGCGTACAGTTAACCTAACGATTGGTTAGGTTAGGTCGTGATATTTTCGTTAGTTAGCCTTATAAGCCTAACTAAAGAAGGCTGGGGTCCCTATTCTTCAATAGCTCCCAAATTTACTTTTAATATATTTAATCTTAAAACTGAGGTTGTTGTTAGTACGTTGCTCTTGATTAACATAAAAATAATATGTGTAATTGCACCCAGTTAATGAAAATAAACTGAAATGGAATTTCAGTGACTTTTCGCCCACTCATTTCGATTAACTTAACTCCTTACACATAAGCAGCGAGTTGTTTTTTGTTGAATTAGGAATGGACTCTCCTACTTTCACGAGTTGTTTTAATTCGAAAAGAGTTCAGTAAACTCTCAGAAAGTTTTATTTATTCTTAATTTAGTTCTTTATATATAGAGTATATACACTCTTTGAGAGTTCATTATAATCCTACTCGAGTTCATAGAACTCCCCAAAATTTACAGTGTAGCACCATCGGGAGTCGAACCCTTGACTTCAGTGTCTTCACTTCGCTCACAAGGAAACGGTGTTGCCCACTGAGCTAGAGGTGTTGGACTTTTACAGTGTTGCAGCTCCTTTCCCCTTGCAATCACCTCAGTACAAACTCCAGTCCCCTGGTCCTTTTGCTTGGGTTCTCGTATACCCTTACTCACTCACCAGGGTAGCCTATATAGGGGTAAAAGCCCCTGGTTGTACTTCTATAGATCCTAGGTTCGAGTCTCACCTCGGACTCCAGATTTCAGTGATTAAGTTGCTTCATTGGGTATTTCTTGGTGGGGTACATGGTTCCTATGAAAAAACTATATATAGGGCTATGGGTTGATTGCCTGATACCCTCATCCGTTGAAAATTTCCAGCAGATTACAGTGAAGAGTTAACGACAAAAACCCTACATTTTTTCGTTAGAGAGTTATGTATATGTAGGTCTTTAAAGGACCTCTATGTTTATTTGCCTTTGGTATTTCCGCTGCCTAATGGTAAAGAAAGGAATTGCCTTACCTTATTATTTCGTTGGGCCTCGCTTCTGTTTCGATGTAGGGCGCGACGATATTTTTCGATCTAGGGCCGCGGTACGATGGAGCTACACAAAGAGCTGATTTGATGTAACTAATATAGGCAGTCACTGTATTTAAATACCTGAAGGAATAGGCCTATCCTTTTTATAGTTATTAGGCTTTACATTATGAGGATTTCACTCAGAACTTATAGAAAGATAAAGTACATCTTCCTTGCTTAAAGCATCGCTGTAACATAAGCAGCTCAGAGTGCCGCCAGTGTAATATAATCGTTAGGAATCTGCTGATTCTTCAAAGTTCGTTGACTCTTCTCTCTATGTAATTTTCATGAGTCAGCAGTGGAAAATTTTGAACACGAAATAAATTTTTCTTGTGGTTGGGTGGGCCCAATGCCTCCATATTGGGTTCTATGTATGTATGGCAATTATTTTCATTCCCAATAGACTATGTCGCCAATCCTGAGGCAATTTTTTAGATATTTAATTCAATTAATTAATAATTTATATTTAATTAAGAAATAAAGGTATCACATACGATACCATGTTGTAAGCGTGTATAGTCTTTCCATAGTTCCCTCCATCATACTATATGATCCTAAATGTTACGAACGACGTTGAACAACCCATGCATTATTGTTACAACTTCATGATGATGGTCCCATGGCAATCATACGAGTATATATGAGTATACAACCAGAAAAGCACATACAAGACTTCCCCACTAGGGTGACGGTAATACGAGATTCGGAGGATATGGTCAATAGTTTGGAGATGAGTTTATAACACTTCTTATTGGCGGAGAGTATTCCGTTTTACATCCCTTATACTGTATTATAATTAAGGTATAATATTTTGCTATAATTTTAAAGTTTATTAATGTCCGCTCTGTCTGTCTCTCTCCCCCTCTCTCTCACTCATATATATATATATATATATACAGGGTGGGCCGTAAGTTTCCATACATAGGAAAAATTAAACGTTTGTTTTTATGTTTCAGATACCCTAAGAATATGCGTTTGACGTAAGATCTTGTTTACTGATGAAGCAAATTTTTACGTCAATGGAGAGGTTAATCGGCAAAACATACGTTATTGGAGTAATGCTAACCCTAACTGGCTGAGTCCGACGAAGATGCAAGGTGCCGGTAAAGTGATGGTGTGGGCCGGGATATGGGGTGACAGAATTATTGGACCAATTTTTTTTGTCAGTGGAAATCTTAATGCCGAAAGGTATCTTAACATGTTGCAAGAAGATATTTTCCCATCACTGCTAAACGAGGAAGGTAACTTCCCAGTTTACTTCCAGCAAGATGGAGCTCCACCTCATTATGGTCTTCACGTGCGTCGGTATTTGGATCAGCAGTTTCCGGATGCTTGGATTGGTCGGCGTGGTCCTGTGGAGTGGCCTCCCAGATCCCCAGATCTCACCCCCCTTGATTTCTATCTTTGGGGGCACTTGAAGGCCATGGTGTATCAGGAAAAGATACGAGACATAAATCATCTAAAGGAACGTATCACCAACGCCATTACAAGCATAACGTCAACTGTGCTAATGCGTGTTCATCAACAGTGGGGAACACGTATTGAAATGTGTTTTCAAAACAATGGCAACCATGTAGAGCATATTATATAAATAAAAATGGTTGTCCATAAAAAAATGTTTATTTTTCCTATGTATGGAAACTTACGGCCCACCCTGTATATATATATATATATATATATATATATATATATATATATATATATATATATATATATATATATACAGTATATATATATATATATATATATATATATATATATATATATATATAATATATATATATATATATATTATATATATATATGTACACAAACTCAGAATGGTCCCCTGAGAAACTTATATGTTAAACACAGACCGTGCATGGAACAAGGAACTCTTCTGGGAAATTATATCCACTATAGTTCGAATAAGTAATGATAAATGACAAATACTATAGTTTTTTCTTTTTCATGATGAAAAGCCCAACGTGGGAAACGGGTTACTCGCAAAGAGGCCCCAAAATATAACTTCCCTCACCAGCTATCTGCAAAGCAGATAGGATCCAGCTTTGGGACACGATCTAGTGTTTACAGCTTACACCTAGCCTACTACACTCAGACCCTCAATATACGCAAGAAACTCGTTGCATTCACGTCAGATTGAATACATCAAAGAAAAAGGGGTAACTATTGTATTTTTACACCTACACAATGTTTTGAAACTGCACAAATAACCACAGTCCAACGGTGGGATCACCTGAAGATCAGGGCTCCCAGCCTTCTTTAGTTAGCCTTATAAGGCTAACTAACGAAAATATCACGACGTAACCTAACCAATCATTAATTCAACTGTACGCCCTTGACGATTGGTTAGGTTAGGTCGTGATATTTTCGTTAGTTAGCCTTATAAAGCTAGCTAAAGAAGGTTGGGGGCCCTGATCTTCAGGTGATCCAACGGTGTTCTCGCCTGACGTACCAGACAAGATTACTGCTGGGCTGTGGTTACCGTCGCCGTTTCAAAGCATTATGCGAGTATTACATAGGAACTTTGGTCGATTTTATAAATTAATTACTTTATTTCTAGACTGGATAGAAGAGAATGCAAAATTTGCTCGAAAGCTAAAAGTTCTTTTTCGTGAGTAACAGTATTACTTCACGTTTCAACATAACTACTGTCTGCATCAATACGATAAAACTGAAGCTCGTATAGAATTAAATAAGGTAATGAGAGATGTAAATTATAATTGCATAGTCTGTTAGTCTAAAATACTGTTAGTATGTGAACATTCAGTGAAGTGAAATTATGCGGATGATACACCTTAAGCGTATGCGAGCCACACTGACCATGTATTTTTCTAAAGAAAGTCCATTTGCAAAGAAATCGAATTATGAAGAAATCAAATGGCGAAGAAATTGAATAACGAAATAATCCAATTATAAAGCAAAGATTTTTTTGTAGGAATATGAGTATGGTGTAGCTATAAGAGACAGTCCTGCGTTCAAATTTGTTTTCCTCTGGGCAAAATTTATATAGAAAAATGGGAGTTGGATGTTTGAAATACAGGAAATGTGTATGAATTAATGGCATAAGTTAAATATCTCATGTCGCCTATATGTATGTGGAATCGTACAAGATAAACTATTAATGAATCCTTCCTGTTAATATTTTGTTTAAGTAACTCGTACAAACGATTAACTTATAGAAAAAGAACCTTTTTCTAATCTTTTTATCGTTTATTTTCTCCCACGACAGATTTCATCAATAGAATTTACAGATAAGTTAATAAAATAAAATATAACACGTTACCCTCATTACAAAATTAATCGCGAGAGAGAGAGAGAGAGAGAGAGAGAGAGAGAAAGGCTGATGGGCGTAATTCCTCTGGCGTCGCAACATTGAGGTCATTGTTGCCTAATATAAACCAGTTAAGGCTAAAAATAAAATTTTGTAAAATCATTAGCTAACGAATGGCAAATTGAAAAATAAATGATATGAATGGAATAAATGAGGGAAGTTTGGAAATTAAAGATTTGTGCCAGACTCTATCACGAGCTTTTGATATGTGTAGCTCAATAGCAAAGGTTTCCCCGAAATCCCGAAAGGAGGATGGAATGACCAAGAGTCAGAGAGATATGCAAGAAGATCGCCAGTAGAGCGTCCCTTCCGGAACCCATGCTGACGATCTGAAAGAAGATTGTGAGAAGAGAGGTGTTTAACCCGTTTGCTGCGCAACTCGTAATGGGTCTTTTCGGTTTTAGGTCCGGCAGTGGATTTTTTCCATGTTTTTGGTATAGACGTAGATTTTTACGCTGATTCCATTTCTGCAATCCGTTTCTTGGAGAAATAAACACGAAAAACGTTATGGCCCAAAACTTGTATTCAAATATCCACCTATACTTAACCTAACCTACCCTACCCTAATCTAACCTAACCTAACCTAACCTACCCTACCCTAAACTACTTCTGTTTGTATATCGAACAGCTCGAAGAGTACAGCTTCAGTCACAAAACAGTGAACCACAGCGAAAACTTCGTAGACCCTTCAACTGGAACGCACACGCAACGGATAGAGTCGACGTGAAACCAACTCAAACGCGGTAACAAACGCAGGTGTGGTACGCACCGTTCCATGATCGACTCCTATCTCTGCGAGTTTCTCTGGCGTCGCCGACACGCAGGCAAAGATCTAGTGCGCCAAATGCTGAACGATATTGCGCAGTTTGGCAAGTAGCAAACTTTGGTTTGTGTTCCGTTCTGTGTTCTGGAAACCTGTAAACGTAATAAACTCGCACATAACTTTTTTCGTGTTTATTTCTCCAAGAAACGGATTGCGGAAATGGAATCAGCGTAAAAATCTACGTCTATACCAAAAATATTAAAAAATTCCAATGCCGGACCTAAAACCGAAAAGATCCCTCGTAATATCACTGGCTCTTGCTTCTGACCATTTCTGCGCAGCCCCGTATATACACGGGTTTAAACTTTAAACTGAGATATCTCTTTGCGTAGCCCGTGTTTTTGGCTCGACTCGTAACTGGGCGCTCGCGCAGTTAACGGGTTAAGAATCTCCCTATTAAGGATAGATCAAAAAACTTTAGAAAGGCAAGAAATCAAGGCAATTGGACGATAGCTGTAGGGTTAAGAGCGGTCACCCTTCTTTGGGACAAGCTGAATGGGAGTGAACTTCTAGCAAGAAGGAAAAGTACCACTCAATTGGCGGCGCCGAAGTACCATAGGCGCCTTCTTTTGGGAGGATCAAACGGCCAAATTCAAGCGATAGGACAGGAAACAGATATAAGATTATGGTGGGAGAAGCCCAACGGTGAAAAAATTTTGACAGAGTGAGAAGGATGAAGGGTGAGAAATAAATCCAGGATATTGGGTCCATCTCCAAGCCGATCGGGGATACGAGTAGGATGCTGTACAATCTGCTCCAGGTCATTTAGGATGGATAAGTTGTAAGCTGGTTTACCAGGGATGCCAGTGAAATGAGAGGAAATCCAAAGGTGGTGGTGAATATTGAAATCACCTAAAATGGAGTTTTCAGCGAAAGGAGAATGGGATAGAATGTATTCCTGTTTGGAAGTGAGTTAGTAGAATTCATCTTTCTTGAAAAAAGAATTAAATTGTGTAATGTCCAAACGATTTCAGTTTGTTAAATTTAATTTTGTTCCATTAATCTGAGAAAATTGAAACCCTTTCCTGGTTCAAAGACGCCACTCCTGAATTGATGCGCCTTACAGTCGTATACCTTTTTCATTGTCCTCAGTGTCAAATGAACGTTTGCTTAAGGCGCACATCGATTCGCATAGTAGCGTCAGCTACAAATCTGACTTCCTACTTAATGTAAAGATGAATTCTGACATTAAGTCTTATAAAAAAAGTGCCATCACACTATCCAATATAAAGATTTTACAAATTTAATTTAGCTCAAACGAAAGATAGGAAACCTCCAGAATTTTGGAATCACTTTTTTATGAAATATACTGGTCTTTCCCTCAACACAGATTTTGCTGCCTATCATTTGTAAACTGCAAAACAAACTTAACCAACCACCTGACCGAAATTATAGTTTTCCTATTCGTAACTCATAATTCTTTCATCCATTTTGTTGTTTCTCGGGTTCGTGCGGTTATCCCCGTTATTCAAACCATCCATTTTAACTCTTTTTCTAACATAGTGCGACCCGTTTAAAAGTTTATTTGTAATTCTTAATTTTTTTAACCAGTTTTTAAATGTGTGTGTTTTAAATTTTTAACCCTGAAGATGGGAGATTCCCTTGAAGTATTGGCCAATATAAGTGCTTCTCCAGACAGTCTTTGTCCTTTTCCTTCTGAAAATGAAGCTCCTTTATATATATATATATATCAGAAGCACTGGAATAGCGTCCGATAAAATGCAGATCGTTACTCCTTCACTTAATGATAAGCGAATTTTGACGTCTGAAAGTTTCGCCTTCTCCAAACTGAAGAATGAACAAAGGTCAAAGAAAAACCAGTAATAAATGAAGAAATGAAAAAGAGAAAGGTGAAAAAATGAATATAGAAGGAAAGAGAGCGAGGAAAAATAAAAGGAAACTCGGAAATAAACGGAAAGAGGAAGAAGAGGAAATCGGAGAGTGGTAAACGATGTAAGTGGAGAAAAGAGAAAAATTAAACTAAACACTGAAAAGAAACATAATTAAAAATGAAGATGAGAAAAAGGGAGAAATTTTGGATGCGAGATTCGTTTCTTGAAACTACTTTTTTACTTCTTTTAAAAAGAATTTTTTGACTTCTCAGAAATTGGATAAAACTAAAAGCCAAATACGATATCGAACGAGATTACCAAAAAATAACTGATAAAATGAACTTACGAGGCTGGAAATTTCAATCACGTCTAGACTTACGCAATAAATTATTAAATGTCTTACTTTTAACTGACATCATTTCATTTAAATTTATATGAGTCGATACAAATTTTACGCGTATCTATATGTCGTTAGTTTTTCTTTTTAGAATCTCTCTACTCATCATCGTTCAGAATTCAAAGCGTTTATTTAAACATTTAAGTTTTCCCATCCGTTTTTTATATGAAAAACGATCGATGTACCAAATCGGTGAAAAGCCAAGTAACTGAAACGTATCATACTTTTACCTATTCCCTCCTACCCTAACCTATTCTATCCTTAGCACGTTAATTAAGCCAAGGTAATTTAGATTCCATTGACTCGGCGCAATAATTCTTTTACATTTCGACGAAATAATAATAATATTTGATGGATCTCTAATAAACCAAAAGTCAAATTCTTCTTGCCTCTGCTCTTCTGTATATTGCAAAATAATGAAATTGGTTCTTGCTCCATTTTGATATCCTTCAATCACGAAGATGGAAGGATATCAAAATGGTATTATTTTGTTCAGTAGCATAAAAGCTGCTGAACAAACAAATTACTCCTCCAATAAATGTTGAAGACGCCGTATGACAAAATTTTAAAATTATTTCAAGGTTGGATATGATGATGATTATGATTAATTTAAACTCAGGGTATGCACCATACACTTCGATAATGATACCTCCACCAAACAAAATCTATTCTTCTGCATTAAAAGACATTTTAAAATAATTATATTTCCTTCGTAGATCACTCTGTGTACAAATCACGATTGCATCTCTTAAAGTTAATGAATTCTTTTCAAAACAGATTATATATATATTTATAGATGGATGAAGAGGTCTTAAATAAGGTCGCAGTGATGTCCGAAGCGGATTTCGATAATTTCTCCAGCAACCATGATGCAGTCCTTCTAAACGTCTCTTCTACAGGTGGGTAAAAAAATTGTCGCTGAAACGGACGAAGATAGGTAACAGCTATAGCTGTGTGTGTGTAGGGGGGTGGGAGAGGTAAAACTAAGAAATCTTGCAAATTCTCAAGAACCGCGGAGACCGTTCCTCTAGTTTTCAGGAGGCTATGTTGTAATGCGCCTTTAACATTTACGCAAACTAAAATCGAATGTTTAGTCATCGATGAAAGATTTCACATTTTTTCGCATTAATAAAGATAATTGATACCCGTTATATTCATCCAAGACATTTAACCCTTCTTTTATTTTAAATGGTCATCTTCAGTTTCAGTACTACTCGTAATTATTTCAGTATTTCATTAATAATGACTCAAATATGATATCCCTTTATCGTAAAGTCTATAATGTTCATTCGTTTAATCATCATTTCCTATATATTGTAGCTTCGTAATTAATCTCAATGTAAAGGAGAAAGCTACTCTTCCCAACTTGGCAATCGAGTATTATAGAATTGTTAGTAACTTTTTCTGGAAAGTTAGACTTTTTATTTAATACTGTAGCTATCGTGTAAAGTTACAGTTCATATAATAAAGAACACCCAGTATTCAGCCATATTTCCGCTTTTTTCTTTTGTGTATTCGTTTCGTAGCGAGGCTTGTATGACTCGGGGATTATTATTAATCTCGCTTCCGCGTAATCCGCAACACACTCACGCGCGTGTCCACTCTTCCACACACACACACACATATTGTGATCCATCAGAGTATGATAGTAGTCGGAGGATGTCGACAAACTGGAAGGTCTTCAGAAATGTACTCCCCTTCTTGAATCAGTCCGATGTAGGGAAATATTATTATAATTTACTGAAATACATAACCTTACGAGAACTTTTCATTTTTAGATTAAAAATTATATACATTAGTGGTATTCTTTGTTCTTCAGTAGTTTCCCCAAGAGATTTGACAGCTACAACAATAGTCAAGGTAGCATTCTATCAAAAAGTTTTACTCTCTCAAACGATGATGTCAAATGAGGTGTCAATACTTCAACCTTCAGTAGTGTTTTGTGGCTTTTATCTTATTTATTTCCAAGCATTCTTGTTCTAGTGATTCCGTACTCGAAGAACTTGTACTGGAACTTTCTAATTCTATCAGTTCGAAATACGTCTTGTTGAGTGCGATGTAAAAAGTTCGATAGTACTTTCCATTTCGATGGCAATGTAGCACCAAAGACAATCTGTTGGCTGTCCTATTAGCGAGGCACCACTACGCTTTCTTGCTTGCCTACTCATACTACTGTTAAAAGTGTAGTCTGTAGATTAAATGATATTATATAAGTAATAGCTTTTACTATATTTTAATTATTATACAGTATTTAATACTTGCAGTTAATAGCAAGTACAGTATATTTGCACTCAGGGCCTCCGCTATTTATGTAGGGACTCCCGCGAGATCTCATTTGGGGGGTGGGGGCTATCTATGAGCATACCCATAAAACGCAGATATCAATTTTGAGTAACAAAATTTATTTTGTACCAAAAAATGAACGCAATATAAGTAGTAGCGATAAAAAATAATCAGTAATACTTCTACATTTTCTACTTTTTTCTACATTCTTCTAATTCCTTCATCATCGACACTTCTCTTCCGCAGATTTTTTTCTACTTTTTAGTAGAAGCAAAATCGTCAATAATGTTCGCATAACAAACAGAAAGTGGCCAATGTGGGGGGCTCCCAGCGGACGCGGGCTCCGAGTGCGTCTAACGGAGGCACTGTTTGCGAGGCAATATTTGCGAGTGCGAATCGCACTCGCAAATATTATTCTGGCAAAGAAATAAAATAACTGAAAGATGTTGTACAGAAACTTTAGTATAACATTTTCAGAAAAAGTTGTTTTATTGTTGTCACGTAAGTGATGTGAAATATAACATTCTTCTATCATAAATGAGTGTACAGCAGAGGGAATTCACTTACGCATTCCGTTATGAATTCAGCTTCGGAAGAAAAGTCAATCCCATATTAAATCAATGAGAAAATATTAGAATAAAAATAAAAATTAGCCTTATAGAAAAACTTTCTAAACTCAACAATACAAATAATAAGGTTAATAAAAATCATAAAAATAATGCACTCAAACTCCTCTACACAACAGGTACCACCAACACCAATTTATTTTCTCTTTGTAACAGGAGTTAAGAAATTATGGAAAATTAGCCTCTCAATGGAAGGCAAATCCGTTTACTGGAGGAAATCATAAATAAATAGTCCATATTCTGAGCATAATTTTTATGTCTCAGTGTAAATACTTTTTATATGGGGATATTTCTTATTTATTATCCGAAACATTTATTAAATTGGAGTATTTACGTTCATGGTTTTCCTTAGTGAAAAATAGAAGATGTTCCTCAAGAATAAATATGTACAGTATTTCCTTGAAATATAATTATTAAGTCCCTATTCTATAATTAATTATCTAAAATATGACTCTCATAAAATCATAATCGATCTGAACTCCCTTTAATCTTTCTACTCTCTCATTAATTTAATTAAACACTTTTAATTTTATAATTTATTTGATTTTCTCATTAAGCATAATTTATTTTCGACTAAATATACAATTCATCACTATTTAAAACTACGCAAAATAACAGTAATAACTGTTATTTTTGTAAATTATTATTATTATTATTATTATTATCATCATCACTATTATTATTATTTAATAGTGTGTTTTAGAGACCTCCAAAATGCTGAGATTTTCCTGGATATTTCCAGGGATTCTATTTAAAACAATACTTCAGTAAAATAATATGGTATAATTGTCTTACTTACGCAAACATCACAGAAGCGCTTTGTTCTCGCCCTCAGAGTTAGATTTTCTGTGTTTACTCATACGAAATAACAAGCGCTTGAAAACGCTAACGGAGGATTTCTTACACCTGCGTCAGTTTCGACTGTGAAAAACATTAACAACATTTTTTTTATTTTTATTTTTTTTACTTCTCGAGCCGTTAACGGGTAAAGTCTCATATTTAGTTATTCCTCCGCAATCCTTCTGAAAACAATCCTACCTTAGGCTCTCGCTCCCTACAGTGTCTGTTATCCTTGGCCTAGGCCCACTTGACTTCCCCTATCGGCGGCCTCATAATATCACTACAGACACTCGCGCCTTACAGCCTAATTTCTCCTTCACCACAATGAAGGTGCTGTTTATAGGCCCTTGCATCCTACACCTGTGAAATATTAAAATCAGTGTCTAAAACCCTTTTACATAGGCCTAACTCACTTGGCCTACTGTGTTTTACAGTGTTGTGTTAGGCTACTTTGTTGTACAGACAAACTCTTAACCTAACCGAATAGGCTCTCTAAAGTGTTTCTAATACCGCGAATCGGACTCGCATATTTTTATGTTAATGTAATACCGCATGTAGACTTATTATTGCTTATTAAGTACCATTTTTATCTTCCTAATTATTGCTTCTTAAATTTAAACCTGAACTAGTCGCGTTAGAGAAAATAACATAAGTAGTCGCGTGGGGTCATTATGACCCCATAGTTTATTTTTTTAGTTATTAACTATTAATAAAGTTCAACTCCATACACTAACACAAAGGATGATTAAAGAGACATATATTGTTAATATTCAATTGAAAATAAACAAAAACTATATCTTTTGTTATACATTTTTGCAAAAAAATCATATTTATAACATCACATTGAGAAACACAAAATAAGGAATCAGAAGGAAATTGAGTGGTTTCTAATTTATTAGAACTCATTTCACAAACTTTTAGTTTCTAAACGAGTTTACGTTTCCTCGCAATCATTACACATGATAATCACGTGTTCCTTGCAAATATAAGCATTACACTTTGAGCACTTTGTTGAAAGTTTGCTGTCCTTACTCCTTGGGCATAATTTGCATCTTCCTCTTGATGGACCTGTTGCAGATGTTGGACGTAATACATCTTCAGGAATATCCTGATGAAGTCGAATGCGTTTTCGCAGATCTTTGGAGATGTATTGACTCTGGGCTCGAGATATTTGATGAGGCTTCACCAATTTATTTGCCAGTTTTTTCAAAAACATTCGTCTAGTTGCTGTTTCGGTATCTATTACATTTTGCTTGTAAACAACAAGTGCATTGATTGATGCAACACCCACACACATAATGAAACACATTTTGCATATATATAAATTATAAATAGCTCAAAACTTACCTTCATAAAATTTCAGTGCATCCATTATATTGTCACGTAACTAGTCGTGTGGGGTCAATGTGTACAATACAAACGTGTAAACCTTTCACTGTAGCTGACCGATTTCAACTGAAAGATAAACATCTGGGTCATAAAGTAAGCTAGCCTGAGCGAGGTTTTTGCAGCGTTGCCCATTTCTTTTAAATTAGCCACAAAATTATCACTGGGGTCACAATGACCCCACGCGACTAGTTAAGGGTTAATATCAATGAATCACTGAACTTTTGCCCTGCATGTAATCACTCTTTATTCTCAGCAATTAATAATTGTAATATTTTCACATTTAAATATAAACTATTTAATTGTTAATCAGTGTAAGTAACTATTCTTTTACTTTTGCTAATTAAACAAAAAACTACGAAGCCTATTAATCTCCTTTAATGACGATTAATTTAATTTGATCAAAAGATCAAGTTGGTGATCCATAAACAATCTTGGATCACCTGAAGATCAGGGTCCCCCAGCCTTCTTTAGTTAGTTTTATAAGGCTAACTAACGAAAATATCACGACCTAACCTAATCAATCGTCAAGGGCGTACAGTTGACCTAACGAGTGGTTAGGTTAGGTCGTGATATTTTCATTAGTTTGCCTTATAAGGCTAACTAAAGAAGGCTGGGGGCCCTGATCTTCGGGTGATCCACGATCTTTAATTAAGTTATAGGACCTACTGTCAATAGGCAACTATATACCTATTTAACTGTAAGGAAGATGGATGTAACTCCTCTTATGTAGGTTATATAACTAATACAATTCACCTCGGAACATTACAATATAAATATAAACCAACTAAAATTCATGAACACTTTAAAATTGCGCATAAAAGTCAACCAACAAATGAAATTATTGAAAACGCCCATATTTAAAACTAAAAAATTTTACAGCCGAAGAATAACGGAATCTTATATGATAAATAACTTAACCTTGAAATCAATACCAATTTCATTTGTAACACATTTTTTAAGCGTTTTTAATTAAAACGCAATTTAATTAAAAGGAAATTTTGGCGGTGGAGAAAAATGTTTTAAAAACAAAAGTGGAATTTTTATCTGACGGTAATTTTTAACTATACAGTAATTATTATCTTCATGTTATGAAATTTTATATTTATTTTAAGATTTCATCTCTAAATATTAATTCAACAATTTACAGTATATTTTAGTTCTTTGAAAATACGTGAAATTGTACTGGCGAAATGTTACAAATAACATAAGTGAAGAGCCATTATATTATTTAAGGAAATTTTGTTTTAAATAAAATTCCTGAAGTATCCACGAAAATCTTTAACATTTTGGAGAAGTCTCTAAAACATTATATTAAATAAAAAAACACTATAATAATAATAATAATAATAATAATGAATAAAAACTTACAAAAGTAACTGGCATAGTGTCTCATTATTTTGCACAATTTTAAACAAAGTGATGAACTGTATAAATATACAGTTGTCACTTTATTTACAATTGTGCAAACTAATCAGACACTAATAATAAATTATGCTTAATGAGAAAATCAAATAAATTATAAAATTAAAAGTGTTTAATTAAATTAATGAGAGAGTAGAAAGATTAAAGGGAGTTCAGATCGATTATGATTTTATGAGAGTCATATTTTAGATAATTAATTATAGAATAGGGACTTAATTACTATATTTTAAGGAAATATTGTACATAGCTATTCTTGAGGAACATCTTCTATTTTTCATTTAGAAAAACTCGAGTTTAACACGCGCGTGTTTCTCGAGGAACCCATAAATATATACATTTTTACTTTTTATTAAAGTTACAAATCTTAACCCAAAATCTGCTTCCTTTTCATAAAAAAAAAAACAGTTCATGCAAAGGTTCACATCCTTAAATGAACATTTAAACACCTCACCATGAACGTAAATATTCAAATTTAAAAAAATGTTTCATATAATAAATAAATAAGAGAGAGAGAGAGTTGTATTCTATGAACATAAAATTGCTTAATATTCCAGCGACAAAAAATCAGTGATCTCTAATTGGCAGTGCCTTTTATTGGCTTGTACAGTGTAAATAAAATATAATTGTCGATTAGTTTATAATATTCTGTTTATAAAAATAACATAATACTCCATTTTTTTTATTAATGTAAACCGACTGAGTGAAATAAAAGTGGGTGAAAACGTTCTTCTACTTTCAGACGACATAAATCCTGGCGTTGAAGTTTCGACGGGTGATAGAAGACACTTTCCAGTTTATCGTCAAATTATAATCACATCTTGCTATTTATTTGGTATTGGTGGAAATCTCGCAGCATTGGGAATAATATCTCGAAATGAAACAAACAGATATAAGAAACAGGTATTTAATATTTTAGGACGAAGTTTGTTAAAAATAAACTTATAACTTTTGCGTATTTTAGGCAAGATAATAAATGCCTATACATGATTTTACGGAAATCTTAGTCAACCTTTCAACCTTTCAAATGTTCCGTGCGATGATTTTTCATTTCACGAAGGTCAAGCTTGTCTCCCCTCCTCTCGAGTTGACGTGGTGAAGTAGTGAGTTGGTTTCTTGTACTCTCCATCTCACATAGCCAGGTACGCCCGGCTCATAGGGGATTGTTCTGAGTCAGTCGTCTAATCTTCTTTGCAAGATGTCCACCGCAACCCCACTCGTGTTCCTTAGATATTTGGGCAGCTGATTAAACAGTTTTGGTCCTCTCACAATAAAACTATTTTGTTTCAGGGTTAAGGATATTCCCTGTCTCGCCTTTAATTTGGGAACACGACACAGTCTTCCTTTTCTACTTTCCACCGTTGTTTGGGAATTACAGGGTTCAGAGTAAGATTAGAGACTAGTTTCTCCATTATTTTCCAAGTGTAAATATAATATCTTCTTTTTTATATGGGCATGTTAGGACCGAGCAGTATTCCAATTTGGGTATAATCAGTGTTTTCAGTAGAGGAATCATTATATTCCTATCCCTTCGTTTAAAGGTTTTCAGTATCTGCCCAGTTATTCTCTTTGCTCTGTTTACTGCTATCTTATTTTGTGTTTCAAATTTCGTATCATCACTCAATACAACCCTTAAATCTTTTGCTTCAGAATTTCTCTAAAAAATCGAAATATAAAGATAGTTCGTTTATTTGAAAGTAATTTATTTTTAATTTTGCAAAAATTTAAAAAATATCTGGTAATATGTCCCTTCTAAAACCTTATTTACGTGACCTTACTCGATGTCTTCGAACGACGGTTCAGGTTCAACCTGTGGTCGACCACTTCGCAGCATCTCGTCTTATTTGTGGGATTTGGCATTGGCACAATCGGCCATTTTTGGGGCATCGGTATCGGCACTGGCACAATTTAGTTGATTCTCTTACTGCTTATTTGAAATTTTAAAATTTTCATTACAAAACAAAATTTATATTTATAGAAAATTGAACATTCCCTGACGAGGTGTACTGTTGAATACACGAAAGACCTTGGAATAATTTTTCTTTTTTCTTGTGGGTTTATATATATATATATATATATATATATATATATATATATATATATATATATATATATATATAGCTGTTGTTGCTCCTTTTTGTTATAACTCATTGTAACTTTTGAAATCCCCATTTTCTTCTTTCTGTTTTTCCCTCTTTCAGATTCTTATGGAATTTACTTTCCCCTTTCCAATTGCTAGAAGATGCCCTCCTAAATCACTCATTTTCCCTCGTTATAACCAGGAAGAAGGAAGATGAATCGATTGTAGCGTTGCGAGTCACTTCTGGTTTCGCGATGCAGTGGATATTTCAAAGTTAAAATGCTTATACATTTACGAAAGTTTTCTTCGGTCTAGGTTTTATCGAGACTGAAAACTGGTTAATACTGGTTAAAGAGAGAAGTATATTTGTCATTAAGAATAAATAAACTTAAGGAACCATCTAATGTTAAGTAAATAGTTTTCAAAGCGAAACTTTATTTTTTCTTATCGTTTAAAAAATGATTTATTCGTCAGAATTTCAAGTTTAAAAAGAAAAAAAATGAAGCCCACTCGTATTTATGAGGTTTACGCTCTGTACAGTGTCCATCTTCAAATAAAACTTAATGTACTGATATAAATTAGATTTCAGTTGGGGTTTATATAAACGGGCTGTGGCCGGGAAAATACACGATAAAGAGAGATACTGTCTGGTTTCAAAGATAATGTGGCTAAAAATATTTCATGGCAAAGATTATTATTATTAAACTTTTAGATAAAATATATCGAAGATTTTTATTTTATGGGAATGGTTTGTAATATACGTAAATCTGTTCAACTTAATTAACATTTGCGCGTATTATCGTGCATTCCCACATTATTCATGCTTAATCGTAGGAAGTTCTCTCTTATATTTATTCTCAGGCGCAATTCCAACTTCAGTCGTATTTATATCAATACATTACTGACTACAATCTGAAGACGGGGATTATGGAGTCAAAACGTTTTACATATATTTAGAATTAAAAAAATAAACAAATTTACCTTCGAGGCAGTGTCCTTATTTAACTCAGAAATAATTTCACAAACATTGTAACGTAAACTCCTATGCAATTCAGGACGCCTCAATAATAATGATGACAATAATAATAATAATAATAATAATAATAATAATAATAGAAACTGGAAGTGAATGGAGAGATGACAGTGCTGATATACGAATCCCATCTTATTACCTGCAAGAAAACGTAATTAGAAAGATATTTAAATTTGTAAAACTAATTTAAAACTGTACAATAAAAATCGAGGAAGTTAAAACAAATTTATGCTAAAATTTCTTTATTTCTTCTTCCAGACGTTGATGTTAAAATTTCTTGCTTGGAACGACCTCACGGCACTCGTTGGCTCTTTTATCCTAATGTATGTCAGCCTTTACATGCCATCTGCGGATGCCAGGTGGCTTTGTGCCACCAGGGTAGTATGTCGAGCCTTTGGACTTGGGTCGGGATGCGTGGCGTTTGTAATGGCTCTGGAGCGATGGCTCGCCCTTTCGCATCCATTCACTTATCAAAAGGTTTATTTTCTCGTTAAAAATTGACATTATACTTCAACGATTTTGAAATATTTTCTGAATAATAAGGTTTCGTGCTTTTAGCACGATGCGCGAATGAATCTGCTTGTAAGAAAATCCAAAATTATTTGGACATATCAGTCATTGAATGATATGACTGAGAATTATTGCTCCTCTAATTATTGACCTGAATCAGTCGAGAACTTTCCCATGTTGCACGCTCATTATATATCCGGACTAATTTTGAGGTTCATCATGTACAAAATTTGTTCATGACTCTTTTATTTAATAACAATTTATAAGCAAAATTTATTTTTCCGTTAGATATATACCTCCACGGTGTTAATCCATTCACTTTTACTTTTAAAGATTGTGGAATACGCTTGGGTTTTAGTTACTAACTTACTAATTTTCAGGCAAAGAAATTTTCCGCTTTGATTGATATATGGTCCAAAAACCTTTTACAACTTAGGCCAATTTTTTTTTATTCTAATGAATAAAGATAGAAAGCTTTTAATTTTGGTTTGGTTGAAATTACGTGAAACCCCAAGAATATTTTAGCATCAACCTTTGATCCGCAAACCACCATTTCATAAAATTATGAAAAGTCATTACCTATACTTGAAGCTGTTATAAATGTAAATGTACATCACAAGGTATTGGCGAAAAGTAGGAACAAATTCTTAAATATGGTATTTACTGTATATAAAAATATTTTTTAATATGTATTACAATATGTTTCTGGAAATGAAATTATTGGTTTGTACATATCAGAATCGGTATTTGGCAGTAATCTATTTTCTAATGAATCTAAAAGCGGACTTTAGGGATCTCCTTATATCATAGATTTTTAAGGTCTAAAAACATTAGGACGTCCTGCCATATTTAAAACGACCTCTATAATAAAAATTAAAAACAAAATTAATTTGCTGCATTTAAGCACAACTTAAAAGTACACCTACCTAATTTGTGACGTTAAACTACAAGATTACCTCTCTAATCCTTATAATCTTATAATTTTGTAATTTTCATAATTTTTCAAATTTTGTAATTTTTCATTTTAAGATTTTATAATATAATTTTGTAACTTTTGACGCAACGGTTTCATTGTGGATCCATTATTTATTATTGCCTATAATAATACCTATATTATGTTGTGACGTTCTTCTTTTACAACAACCGCTTCTTTATTTCTTTTTGCCTTCTTCTCATATTTTTTTATTAATTTTATTACCGTATTATTATTATTATTATTATTATTATTATTATTATTATTACCCCCAGTTCTACTCTGTCAATACTGTAAGTGAAATTACTGAATCTGAATATTTAATAAAGAGTAATATCTCAGTAGGTAACTTTCTACAACAACGGAAATTTGTCTTTCTTAAACTTGTCTCCCAAACTACTTTGACGAACTGACAGCGGCTAATCTAAAATTGTTACGACATAAATTCACGCATATTATATTATACGAAACGTGGTTAAGTGATAATAATAAGATATTTTTTTAACGTCCCAGGGAACACGAGTTACCATATATGTACGAGTAGCGATAGCGGGAGAGGCGGAAGTATATTTGTAGACTCGAACTGCAAAAGTAGACATACCGAAGAAGTGACAAACATAAGCTTCATTTTATGATAATAAAAACCCACTCTAATAGACAGAGTTTATTTCCACAACAGTTTCGATACCCACTGGCATCCTCTTCGGGTGGATACAAAAAAACGAATGAACCAAGAACAAGAGGGAAAACAGTCCAGGGACCATTAAGAAATTCGCACCTAGGTTAAATCCCGTTCTCCCGACAACGGAAGGGCATTTTATTAAAGGGTCCCGCTTATAAGTACATCTTCTTGTTCTATACATACAGATTCTATTATTTTTTACATAATTATTACATTTATTATTACATTTATTACATTTATTATTGCATTATTATTATTTTTTTTTTTATTGGGTTCAGAATCCCAGCTGAGCCGTGAACGGCCAAGCTCTGAAGGGCCAGTTTAACCTACAGCCCAAGTCAAGCTAGACTAAAAACATACGGACTTGGAGGTCCTATTAGGTCCTACCTCAGGGCTGCTGACTCGATGTGGACCTACCTTAGGCCTCAGTTGCGTAAAATTAAGTTTAAAAACAAAAGGGGCACTATTTATGGTCTTCTTTCTAAACCTTGCAACAACAACACAACCTGCACCATTGCACGATGCAACAATCTTGTATCTAAACAACCAAACTTAATTGCAAGAGAGCTCTCTATAAGACCACGCCCTGTAAGTGCCGCATTCAACAAACGAGTAGGAAGGACGCGCAGTGCCCCAAAAAATGATGCCACAAGAATGCCCAAACAATGATGCCACAAGAGCCCAAAAATGCTAGCTCTAAATTAAATGAATTTTTCACTAACCTTACAATTATGAGATGGATATATACACACCTTAACTTAATATATACAAGCAATGCTGCATCAATCAGCTTAGTCATCATATCGCCTTGGGACAAGAATGGCTCTTCCTCTTCTAGATTTTCTAACACTCCCCATTGAAGAGGCATTGTTGTCATTACCTTGTATAAGTTTAGCCAAGCCTTCTCCATGAGGCTGTAACTCAAATGTTTCATCTTGACTATCCGTGTTTTTAGCTGATTTCTAAAGTAGAGAGTTTTTGTATAGGTCTCTTTAATTTTCCTCCTGAAGTCTTTACCAGTGCAGGCCTAACTAAATTGTCTTTGCCAACAAACAACTCTTCAATTATGCCAAGCTTCCAGCATTGCCTTGGTCTTTCAGCCCCAATCATTACCACTTCTCCCACTGTGATACAATTTGCATTGGAGCCCTTTACATTGCCTAATGAGTAATAATTGAGTTCTGGTAAGTATTCTATCTGCCACCTCTTCCATAACTGATCTTGTAGCTCTTCAAGGTACTTGAACCTTCTGGTTAACTCTTCTTGAGTGCTCTGGATAGGCTGTAAGTCTTCTGGCAAACTGAGGTTTGATGTTAATCGTTTACCACAAAGAAAATGATTTGGTGTCAATGGCTCTGCATCCTGCATACTGTTATAAACAAAGGTGATAGGCCTACTGTTCACCATTGCTTCTACTTCACACAAACCAGTGCAGAATTCTTCTTTGCTCAAATGAGCATTAACTAAAAGTTTCTTTAATGGGCACTTTACACTTCTCACTAGGCTTTCCCAAAATCCTCCCCACCATGGTGCTCTCTCAACAATAAACTCCCACTGTACCCTATGGTGTGAAAAGTAGGATTGGAATCCCTCCTCTTTTAGCAAGGACCAAACTTCTTGGAGTTCCTTTGCAGCCCCTTTGAAGGTTTTTGCATTATCCGATATGATTTTATTTGGGAAACCCCTTCTGTTCACAAACCTTTTAAAGGCCAAAAGAAATACATCACTACTTAAGTTGCTTACCAACTCCAAATGGATTGCTCTGGTGGTAGCACATGTGAAAAGACATACTGTACGTCTAAGCTTTCATTATTAAAACCGTTCTTTCATCATAACATTTCTTAATTTCGAGAAATTAGGAAAAGACGATACCGCTACCAATAGACTATAACCTAGTAAGGCCATAGAAGGTCTTACTAGGCTATATTAAAACAAATAACTGCATTACCCCAGATTCACAGTGGTTTCAACAGGATGGAGCACCTCCACACACTGCTTGTGAAACTCGTAACTTTTTCATCTCTCCGGGCGACTAATTTTCCTTCATGAGACAGTGGAATGGCTCCCATACTCGCCTGACCTTACACCTCCTGACTTTTTTTTGTGGGGTTATGCAAAATACAGGATTTATTCTACCAAGCCTAAGACGCTTGAAGCCCTAAAGACCAAAGTTTATGAGGTAACCAACAACATCCCATCTGAGCTGTTTCCAAAAATTATGTCAAACATTTGTATAAGGTTGAATATTGTGTTAGGAAAACTAGCGATTACACTGAACATGTTTAATTAGGGCTAATAAACTCCTATGTTTTATGTACCTATTGCGTTTGTCTTTGTGTCTAGATTCCTGATTTTTTTACTTAGAACATTTATTTAGAAATAGGGACATTTTTGGGAGACACCTTATATATATATATAATTTACCAAATTAAAACAGATTAAACTTCAAAAAGGATAATTTTTATTTACTATACTGTATATTTATTATTTATTTCACGATCTTTAAGTAGGAAAAAGGTAGAAAAGCTAAAACATAAAAGAACCCTTCTCATGTATGTTCAGTGTTTAAAAGAACGAGAAAGAGAGAAGTCAGCCAGCAACGTTTGTTAAAAGCCGGGTTGGTGGGCAAAAATGGCAGATAAAGACAAGATGGCTAGTAAACGCCTCTCTCATAAAAACGAAAAACCAAATCAAACAGGTGAAAGAAGAGTCGCGATCAAACACGTTTCATTTTCATACGACAAAAAATATAAAAGTACGAGTTAATTACTGTACGTATCATACATTGAAATTAAAATTTTAAAAATAAAAAAATTAAGAACACTTCGCATTCGCACTAAAATAAAATTTAAAAACTTAAATTAATAAAAGTTGAAATTACATATTGAAAAATTAAGAAACCAGTTCGCATTTGCATTAAAATAAAAATTTTAAAAATATTAACATCAAAATTAAAACTATAAAATTAGTGTTACCTCTCACCCTCAGTGCCAGTGTCCCTTCCCCTACCCCAATGCCCTCAGTCTCCTTGGATGCACCCATACTACTGCGCTTAGAGGAGTAACATCTTTTGACTGGTATTAAATAACCAAAAATAACCTTGACATTGGATTATACTCATTGTAAGTAGTAAACGCAAACACTTTTTTAAATTATGGATAACCGATATTATCACCGAACAGACATACAAAACTTGGTGTAGTACAATTAATGCAATCAATAAAGGAAAGAAAGATCACTACTGTTCAAAAAATTATAAACAAAAATACAATCTCAAAGGGTATGGAAAACTATAATAGATTTAATTAACCCTGTATTATTCCTCCATCCATCCACGTTCATTTCAACATTGGGTAGCTCACAAAAATATATAAAATATCCTTTGGAAATCATTCATAAAGAAAATTCCTGCGATCCCTCTCGAATAATGATGACAAAGTCACACTTTCTCACTATTTAAAGAGGTAAATATTTTCAACCTAAATGACTTATACAAATTTATTGTTGCTGTAAACATGTCCCAAGTTATCAATAAAAAATCAATATACCATATCTATTCAAAGAGCAATCACCCCGCATGAAATACATTATCATTATAACACTAGACTCCCAGAGAGTTTTATATATAAACCAAACAATACAATGTAAACTGCAGGTGATGCACCCTCTATCAAAGGAGTAGATGCACGGAATTAACTCTCATAAATATCAGACAGGCTTCATCAGTAAATGTATTTCGCACATCACTAAATAAGTACTTCATCAGCTCCTACATTGCGACTGGAATTTTCATCAAAATGTTGAAAATTCTTCATCAAGCAAGTGTTGACAACAGTATTCTTATCAAACTTTTCATCAAATACTTTTCGTGGAACTGATTATTCCTTGAAAAAAATTAATCGAAGTGGGTGGCGCTATCTATTGGAAGAAATGTCACTTAAATTCCATTTCAATATTTTAATTAACCTAGTGTAATTACATGCATATTATTTTTGTTAGTCAAGAACAATATACTAACAGCAACTTCTTTAATATTAAATATATTAGAAATAAATTTACTTTACCTTGGTAGGATTCGAAAGCATGTCACTAAAGATTCGAATTTTGCAAGCAGCAACGTTACTCACTCGGCCATGAGACGTTAGTAGTATGACTGCAAAATGGGAGAGTGCAGGAATGTTGCAATGCAATGGTGATCAATGTTGCAAGATGTTATGCAACAAGGGGGAGGGGAATGTTGCAAAAGTTATGCAATGAAGGGGAGGGGTTATGCAACAAATCAATGCTGCAGAGGGGGGAGGGAGTCATGCAACAAATCAATGGTGCAGAGAGGGAAGGGGTTATGCAACAAATCAATGCTGCAAAAGGGGAGGGAGGGAGCTTCGGGGGGAGAAGGGAGGGTGACCTCCCCCCAAAGAGGTAACCTTAGCCTAAGAGAGGGAGAGAAAGGAGAAGGAGGAGGGTCTTCGGGGGAAAAGGTGGGATGTCCTCACCCCCCCAAAGGGAAACTTAACCTAAGCCTTAACCTAAGAAGGAGAGAGGAGAAAGTTCTTTATTCCAGGGGAGTCCATCGCATAATCAGCGTTCAGGGGCCAAGCAGCTGTTATATAGAGGGTCTGGAGTTACCAGTTACCACTTATTTATTTATTTATTTATATAAGGAGGGTTACCAGATACCACCATTTATTTTAATTATGTTCAGCTGTACCTTATTAGGGTGAGTGGCCAGATTGCCCCATTTATTTTAATTTTTATTTAGATGAGTTGCCAGTTAATGTTTTTTAATTTAATTTTGTTCAGGTGTACCTTATTAGGATGAGTTACCACCTTACACCATTTATTTTAATTTTATTTACATGCTTTGCCAAATAATGCTTTTATTTTAATTATGTTCAAGTGTACTTTATTAGGGTAATTTGCTATGCAACACCATTTAATTTAATTACTTATTTATTAAAGGTAAGAGCGACTTTCTCCATAATTTGTTCGGCAAAAGAATTAATTATTTAAACGATTACCAACATTGATAATAAAAGAAATACACAGGGTTCTTTATATTGTACTCTAATCCATTAACTCACTATACATTTTAAATCAGTTTAAGAATTTATTTAGACGCAAAACGAGCCCCACAAGAAACACACTAGACTCTTTAAATTATATATTAATATTAAAATGAAAACTTTACAGTAACTCGCGAATTATATGTCATAAACTAAAGAAAAACTTTTAAAATATTGTTAACCACTAGGTCACTCAGGGTACCCATTTACCTACCAACCAATTGTGCGGAAGGATGATCGTTTACCGCGCGCCGCCTGCCATCGCAGGGTCTCGAACCCGGAAACGATGGATTCATAGTCAGCGATGCTAACTACCGAGTTATGGTATATCATCATCAGAATCGCAAGCGCGCAAGAGGGGCAGGGTTTTTGGGGATCCTCAGGAAGACGGTGACGGGGGAAATTTTCAAATTGATCCGTGTCTGTCTCCCCAATTACAATCATACTTATTGATTGCTCACCCCAACGAAAAGAAAATGTACGAAAATGAAAAGACATTTTATATATATATATATATATACACACACACAGGATTGACAATTAACATCTTTGCCAGAAAAAGACACAGTTGTATCATATGCAGACAATATGGAGTTCAGTTTACAAAATGAGTAGGCGTGATTGGATTGTTTATAGATATTATTGATGCTCATCGCACAAAGAAAACAAATTTCCACTACAAATTTTACTGTTGAAATGAATGAGTAGGAAAACTGAACCGCGCGCGAAATCAAAGTTGATGCAAAGAAGAGGAACCACGAAAACAGACCAGCAAGCAAACAATGTCGAGTTATTTATTGCAGAAGAAGCACGAACGCATGCAAGCCAGCAATCTGAAAGTGAAACTTTTTACTTGTACAAAGGATTTTCAATCATAATGTTTCCACTTCAATTACCCCTATTAAAGTTTCTCTCAATTCTAATTAGTAATTTTTTAAACTTTTTACAAATTCAGGTTATTTATAATAATAATAATGATTATTATCAGTAAATAAATTACTTTTGTCTCGAATCAATTTACACGCACGTGAATAGACCGAGGCACTCCAAAACCATAGAGGTATCGGATTGCGGTTGCCCCCAATTTGTAAATGTGTGTGTGTGTTAATCCTTTGCATCGTCTCTGTTATTATTATTATTATTATTATTATTATTATTATTATTATTATTATTATGGGGAAACAAAGTATTAATTAATTTTGTAATTCTCTTTTATTCTAAGATAAGAAAATTCATGTTTTCAGATAAAATTAATTCTCGCTAAACTACGAACTGAGGACGGCACACACAAACACTGTCAGGAATGGGGACCTCTCTCTTGCTCACTAAATCTAGATCATTAGTTCACGTAGTTTAGGCTTAGCGTCTTTGATGATTAAAAAAAGAAAAAATACCCTATTCTAAATAACGCATCTGATGTTTTAAGCAATACATTTAAACCTTTTGCCGCAAGATTTTTATAAAAAAACTGTAACAATAACACTTATTTTCGTTGTAAAGGACATCACATAATTTCACGCAGAATAAATACAAAGATATGCACTCAAATTCACCTTAATAATATATATATATATATATATATATATATATATATATATATATATATCTATATAGTGCTCTACTCGGTTCGGGATACACCAATTATTGGTTGTTAGTGTCTTTTATCTGATAACTCTATTCAAGGGAATTAATATGAACAGTAGTTATTAGAAATTATACAAGTCATATTATAAAGATGTGTTTGGGAAAATGATTATATAAAGATGGCACATAAATTTTTTAAATTTCTTTGGTGTTTTACATTTTATGTTTGAATTATTTTAGCGTCTTTTTATTTGCTAAATCTATCCAATGCCGGAAACAAAGTATTAATTAATTTTGTAACGCGAATATTCGAACATCCATAAACTACAATAGATATACCCAGCCGCGGAATGTGAGATGCTACACACACACACACACACACACACACACACACACACACACACACACATTTTGTACAGCGTTTATATCGAAATGTCATCTTCCCGCTATTAACCTCACATTAAAATTCATTTTCCGTGTTGTGGTTATTCCAAACGCCTGAACGAAAGATGTAACACACTGCTTGTATATCTCTTATCTTTATATGATCTCTTACGGTAAATTTTTGTAAGGGGAAAAAATATATTTTTAATTTCATTTAAAGTTGTAGGAAAAATTCATTACCAAATGTGGAAGATTCATTGTTAAATCACAGTGGATCTTAACCTCGTTTAACTCGATATGATTTTCCAAAAAAGTACTACTAGTTACTAATCTATGTCATTACCCGCTGTCTTAACGGTTCAGACAAGGATACTCATTTGTATCTTTCGAATGGACTTTCACATCTCCGAGAGCATTTTCTCGTAATCGCAGGTACATGAGCCCATAAAACATGTCAAAGGGCTTCTTTTGCTGACCATTTTCCCCTTCACATGGCAAATCGGCGTAAGACAACAAAATAAACTCTCTCTCTCTCTCTCTCCTCTCTCTCTCTCTCTCTCTCTCTCTGTTTATCATTTACATAAATGATATCGACGGTGGCATCGTCAGTCGGATCGCCAAATTCGCTGATGACACCAAGCTTGGGGCCAATGTTGTGACGCCGGAGGCGATCGAGCAACTGCGTGTGGACCTAGGTAGGATAGGAGAGTGGTCCGAAAAATGGCAAAGTTTAACTTGGGTAAATGCAAGGTGATGCACATTGGCTACGCCAATCCCAAGTCGGACTACTCGATGTTGGGGAGTAATATCGAGGCTACTGATTTGTGCTAATTATAATTAGCACACCCAATTATAATTAGCACTTATAATTAGCAATTATAATTATAATTATATTTGGAAAAGGACTTAGGTGTGCTAATTATAATTAGCACACCTAAGTCCTTTTCCAAATCAGTCGCCTCGATATTACTCCCCAATATCGAGTAGTCCGACTTGGGATTGGCGTAGCCAATGTGCATCACTTTGCATTTACCCAAGTTAAACGGCATTTGCCATTTTTCGGACCACTCTCCTATCCTACCTAGGTCCGCACGCAGTTGCTCGATCGCCTCGGGCGTCCCAACATTGGCCCCAAGCTTGGTGTCATCAGCGAATTTGGCGATCCTACTGACGATGCCACCGTCGATATCATTTATGTAAATGATAAACAACAGTGGCCCCAAAACGGAACCCTGAGGAACCCCGCTAGTGACCGAGGCGCATACCGAACTAGCTTCTTTAATTACAACCCTCTGCCGCCTATTCTTCAGCCAGTTTTCAATCCACCTACCTACTTCCCCACCAATACCCAGCGCGCGCACTTTGGCCATTAGCCGGCGGTGAGGTACCTTATCAAAGGCTTTCTGAAAGTCGAGAAAAAGTGTATCAATCGCCCTACTCTTATCATACTCACTCAACATGACGTGGAAAAACTCATACAAGTTGGTGAGACACGACCTATGCCGTCTAAACCCATGTTGGGAGTCCCCAAGCAGCTTGTAGGAATCCAAATGGTCAACGATCCTATCCGCTATTATCCCCTCTAATAATTTACCTACAACTGAAGTGAGACTAATGGGACGATAGTTCCCTGGACTTTCGTGATCCCCTTTCTAAAAGATAGGGGTCACGTTGGCTTCCATCCAGTCACCAGGCACCTGGCCCATCTCCAACGATTTGAGAGAGAGAGAGAGAGAGAGAGAGAGAGAGAGTAAGAAAAAGACAATACCCCACTCGAGAGACATAAGTAAAATAAATATCTTTTGCCTTTAATTAGTACTCGTTAGTTCTCGCTAATCCCTCCTAACTATTTTGTTTACGTTGTACAGAGATTAATAATTTTGGGTTCTTTTCTTTTCCTTCATACCCTGACGAGGTGTACTGTTGAATACATGAAAGGCCTTGGATTCATTTTTCTTTTTCCTTGTGGGTTTGCATCATATATTTATTTCACGTATTTAATTGCGAAATTCACCCTATATATATATATATTATATATATATATATATATATATATATATATATATATATATATATAATTAAAAATGAACCATAAAACCAATGGTACGAATGGCATTATCCCACTTTGCTTCCTCTACTGAGAGCATGTAATATTAAATCACGATGACTCCTGCATTATCAATCTGCGACATCGGAAATTGAACCCCATATTGGTATGTCTACGATATTCCATCCCTGTATCCTTTGCTCCTTCCACAATGATTTTATATGTATCGGTCCACTGTATGTTGGGGTTCTCAACAATGATCTCTTTTGTCCCTCGAACCTGCTTCTCTTTCCCACTTTGTGTATTTTTGGGACATGTCTTCCACAATTTCCAGCGTCTTCGAGAGAGCGAGAGAGAGAGAGAGAGAGAGGGAGAGATACAAGGACAAGAAGTACCTCAAAAGACCATGGATCCCATACCAAGGATGTACCAGTGGTTACGGTTCCAGGGAAAAAAAAATCTTACACCTCAAATAGTGTGCAAGGTTCGGCCTATTCATTTTCTTGAACTGAACCGCAGAGGAACTGTTCGCCTCTTCTGAAGGTAGTTTCGTTCCACGTGTCACAGATCTTATAGATAAAGTAAACCCTGTATAAGAGCTTGAATAATCTCAATGAAACTACCGCGCAAAAGAGAGAGAAAGAGGGAATAATCATTCCCTGACGAGATGTCCTGAATACACGAAAAATTATGGAAACATTTTTTATTTTTCCTTGTGGGTTTCAGTGTCGTGTACGCTTTAAGAGTTTCTATATAGATGTACCTTTATTAGTGGGTGGAAATGATGCTTTTTCATTATTTTATACAATATAGCTTTTGGTAAGTTCCTAAAATATTTGTGACAGAGAGAGAGAGAGAGAGAGAGAGAGAGAGAGAGAGAGAGAGAGTTTATTTTTGTTGCCGTACGCCGATTTGCCATGTGAAGGGAAAAATGGTCAGCAAAAGAAGCCCTGTGACATGTTTTATGGGCTCATGTACCTGCGATTACGAGAAAATGCACTCGGAGATGTGAAAGTCCATTCGAAAGATACAAATGAGCATCCTTGTCTGAACCGTATAAGACAGCGGGTAATGACATAGATTAGTAAGTACACGGAAAAATAAAATGAAGGGTATATTCTATGATGTAAACTTTTTTGGAAAACCATATCGAGTTAAACGAGATTAAGATCCGCTACTGATTTAACAATGAATCTTCCACATTTGGTAATGAATTTTTTTCTACAACTTTAAATGAAATTAAAAATATATTTTTTCCTCTTAAAAAAATTTACCGTAAGGGATCATATAAAGATAAGAGATATACAAGCAGTGTGTTACATCTTTCGTTCCGGCGTTTGTAATAACCACAACACGGAAAATGTTTTAATGTGAGATTAATAGTGGGAATGCAAAAAATTTCACTTTTTTTCTACGTGAAGGTCAAAATATGAAAATAAAAACCCACTCTAATAGACAGAGTTTATTTCCACAACAGTTTCGACGCCCACTGGCATCCTCCTCGGGTGGATACAGAAAAACGAATGAACCAAAACAAGAGGGAAAAACAGTCCAGGGACCGACCGTTAAGAAATTCGCACCTAGGTTAGATCCCATTCTCCCGACACCGGAAGGGCATTTTCATTAAGTACATTCGCACAAATTTAAAACTATCTTCCTGTTCTAAACATAGTCTATTATTATTTTTTTTTTTTTACATAATTATTACATTTATTATTAAATTTATTACATTTAATAGTGCATAATTATTTATTACAGAAATTATAAATTTATTATTACATTGGTTATTACATTGTTGTTTATTATACAGAACTTATAAACCGAAAAACGAATGAAAAAGGCGATTAGGAAACAATCCAGAGTCCATTGAGAAATTCGCACCTAGGTTAGATACCGTTCTCCCGACACCGGAAGGGCATTTTATTACAGGGTCCGCTTATAAGTACATTCCCACAAATTAAAACTATCTTCTCGTTCTATACATGCAGATTCTAATATTTTGACATAATTACTGCATTTATTATTGCATTTACATTTTTTAACATTTATTATTATTACCCTTTACCCTAATTATTAAATTTTTAATATTACCTTTATTATTACATCTGTTACATTTATATTTATTTCCACATTTATTACTTCCATTATTACATTTACTAAAAGCGAGTAAGGAAACAATCCAGAGACCTTTAAGAAATTCACACTTAGGTTCGAACACGTTCCCACGACTCCGTAAGGGATTTTTTGACCAAGAATCTCATTAAAGGGTCTAACTTATAAGTACCTTCGCACAAATTAAAATTATCTACTTTTTCTATACACACAGATTCTATTATTTTTCTTTTGACATAATTATTACATTTATAAAGTACCTTACTTGATTCCCAATCTGTAGCATGATTATTTTGGCTGGCGTGATAAAAAATGGCATTATTAGTATTACAACTTCTGAAGGCATATTTGTGTTCTTTAATACGGGTTTCATTATTTCTTCCAGTTTCTCCCACGTATACTAAATCACAACTTTTACAGGGAATGCTGTAGACACAGGCTTGTTCCTCTTTTGCAACGTTATTCCTAACCAATTTACTTTTCACAGTAGACGAATATTTGAACGCCAAAGCAAACTTAAAATCTTTCGTCAACGGTTTTACTCTTTCTAAGCCGGCAATGTAAGGCAAACTCACATATTGTTTTTGGTTAACTGAAGGTTCCCGAGGGGCATAAAAAGATTTTCTGGCTTTAAAATACGCCTTTCTGATAAACCACTCGGGCTATTTTAAATCCTTAAAAATGTTCCAAATCTTTGAATTTTCTGGGTCCAGCAAATGTGCGCTCCAAATCCTGAGTGCTCTTAGAAACATGGAAGAAATAATTGAGCTTTTAACCCCTTCATCATGATATGAAAAATAATGAATGTACGAATTACAATGAGTAGGTTTTCTGGGAAAGCCCAATTTCACGGTCTATAGAAAACCTACTCATTGTAATTCGTACATTCATTATTTTTCATATCATGATGAAGGGGTTAAAAGCTCAATTATTTCTTCCATGTTTCTAAGAGCACTCAGGATTTGTAGCCCACATTTGCTGGACCCGGAAAATTCAAAGATTTGGAACATTTTTAAGGATTTAAAATATCCCGAGTGGTTTATCAGAAAGGCGTATTTTAAAGGCAGAAAATCTTTTTATGCCCCTCGGAAACCTTCAGTTAACCAAAAACAATATGTGAGTTTGCCTTACATTGCCGGCTTAGAAAGAGTAAAACCGTTGACGAAAGATTTTAAGTTTGCTTTGGCGTTCAAATATTCGTCTACCGTGAAAAGTAAATTGGTTAGGAATAACGTTGCAAAAGAGGAACAAGCCTGTCTACAGCATTCCCTGTAAAAGTTGTGATTTAGTATACGTGGGAGAAACTGGAAGAAATATTGAAACCCGTATTAAAGAACACAAATATGCCTTCAGAAGTTGTAATACTAATAATGCCATTTTTTATCACGCCAGCCAAAATAATCATGCTATAGATTGGGAATCAAGTAAGGTACTTTATAAATGTAATAATTATGTCAAAAGAAAAATAATAGAATCTGTGTGTAAAGAAAAAGTAGATAATTTTAATTTGTGCGAAGGTACTTATAAGTTAGACCCTTTAATGAGATTCTTGGTCAAAAAATCCTTTACGGAGTCGTGGAACGTGTTCGAACCTAAGTGTGAATTTCTTAAAGGTCTCTGGATTATTTCCTTACTCGCTTTTAGTAAATGTAATAATGGAAGTAATAAATGTGGAAATAAATATAAATGTAACAGATGTAATAATAAAGGTAATATTATAAATTTAATAATTAGGGCAAAGGGTAATAATAATAAATGTTAAAAAATGTAAATGCAATAATAAATGCAGTAATTATGTCAAAATATTAGAATCTGTATGTATAGAACAAGAAGATAGTTTTAATTTGTGGGAATGTACTTATAAGCGGACCCTGTAATAAAATGCCCTTCCGGTGTCGGGAGAACGGTATCTAACCTAGGTACGAATTTCTCAATGGTCTCTGGATTGTTTCCTAATCGCCTTTTTCATTCGTTTTTCGGTTTATAAGTTCTGTATAATAAACAACAATGTAATAACCAATGTAATAATAAATTTATAATTTCTGTAATAAATAATTATGCAATATTAAATGTAATAAATTTAATAATAAATGTAATAATTATGTAAAAAATAAAAAAATAAATAATAGAATCTGTATGTTTAGAACAGGAAGATAATTTTAAATTTGTGCGAATGTACTTAATGAAAATGCCCTTCCGGTGTCGGGACAATGGGATCTAACCTAGGTGCGAATTTCTTAACGATCGGTCCCTGGACTGTTTTTCCCTCTTGTTTTGGTTCATTCGTTTTTCTGTATCCACCCGAGGAGGATGCCAGGGGGCGTCGAAACTGTTGTGGAAATAAACTCTGTCTATTAGAGTGGGTTTTTATTTTCATAATAGTGGGAAGATGACATTTCGATATAAACGATGTACAAAATGTGTGTGTGTGTGTGTGTGTGTGTGTGTGTTTAGCATCTCACATTCCGACGGCTGGATATACCTATTGTAGTTTATGGATGTTCGAATATTCGCGTTACAAAATTTAATTAATACTTTGTTTCCGGCATTGGATAGATTTAGCAAAAAAAGACGCTAAAATAATTCCAACATATAATGTAAAACAACAAAGAAATTAAGGAAAAATTATGTGCCATCTTAATATAATCATTTGCCCAAACACATTTTTATAATATGACTTGTATAATTTCTAATAACTACTGTTCATATTAATTCGCTTGAATAGAATTAGCAGATAAAGGACACTAACAACCAATCAAAGAAAATAATGAATATCATGGTACAATATAAAAGTTATTAGGGTATTTCTTTTATTACAAATTAATATATATATATATATATATATATATATATATATATATATACAGGGTGGGCCGAAAGTCTGGATCCATTGGAAAATATTTATTTTAATACATAAATTACAACAAATGGTAAATACTTAAAATTAATATCAACTTTAACTCGTAACTGGGTATCCGTGATACTGTACAGTAGTTAGTACTCTAGTATAAATACTCAAATACTTTTTTATTTCAGCCCAGAAATGGCTTCGAATCTAACAACAGAAGACCGGGTAGAACTTGTGCTCTTGTACGCAAGACAGGGCGCTACACACAGAGAAGTTGCTACCGAATTCAATAGAAATCATCCTGATAAGCATCCAGTAACACATGCGACTGTTGGCAAGTTGTTTAAACGTTTCAAAGAAACAGGAAGTGTACATGATCAACGGCGTTCTGGTCGTCCAAAAACTGCAACTGATGAAAATACCCCTGCAATGGTATGTGAAACTTTAACGAATAGTCCAGTAAAGTCAACAAGAAGATTATCAAATGAAACACGCATCTCGAGAACGTCAATTCGAAGAATTATTAAAAATCATAAATACCATCCCTAAGTGTCTCGATGTCAGAGGCCGCCAATTTGAGCATTTGTTATAATTTGTTGTTTATACTGGAGTACGAACCACTATACAGTATCACGGATACGCATTTACGAGTTCAAGGTGATATTCATTTTAAGTATTTACCGTTTGTTGTAATTTATGTATTAAAATAAATATTTTCCTATGGATCCAGACTTTCGGCCCACCCTGTGTGTATATATATATATATATATATATATATATATATATATGTATATATATATATATATGAATAGAAACGACGTAAATAAGGAGCGTCTCTGCACACGGGGAAGAGAAATAACGAATAAATGAAAAATGAGGCGAACCGCCCGGGAATCGAACCCAGGCCCTGGGTTCGATTCCCGGGCGGTTCGCCTCATTTTTCATTTATTCGTTATTTCTCTTCCCCGTGTGCAGAGACGCTCCTTATTTACGTCGTTTCTATTCATTTATATACTGCGTGGTCATTGCAGTTAAATGCATTATATATATATATATATATATATATATATATATATATATATATATTATATGTATACATATATGTATACATATATATATATATATATATACATATATACTATTTCATAATACTGTCTCTTCTTTTCAGGCTGCCATAACTCGAACGGTCCCAGCGTAAATTCCACAAATTGCCCCTGCGCTCGCGAAGGTGTCGCAATTACAAACAATTTGAAGGTTCTATCCTTAAATGTTCGTAGCTTACGAAATAAAATAAACGAATTTTTTTCTTTAATTACTTGTAAAAACTATGATTTAATTACGATAAATGAATCGTGGCTTAGCACTGAAACGCGTGACTTTGTAGGGGAGTATCAAATTAGAGGTTATAGACTTTTCGTTAAAAACAGAATAGGTAGGCGAGGCGGCGGTGTTATGTTGTATATCAAAGATAATATTGCGAACGTTATAGAAGTAAAGCACACAATTCCAGAACCAATAGATTCGACTATAGCAGAACTTAAATTGAACGATTTCAAACTTCTTGTTGCGGTTATATATAGGCCCCCTAATCAAACAGCTGATACGGACGAAGCGTTATATCGTGAACTAAAGAGAATAATCGGTAGTGAGCAGGCTTTAGTTATGGGTGACTTTAATTGCGCCAACGTGAATTACGATACAATGCAGGGAGAAGCGGAAGGTAATCGTTTAGTTAATTTTCTCGAGGATAGCTTTCTTATTCAAAAGGTTGGGGAACCTACGAGGTTGGACAGCATTTTAGATTTAGTAATAACTACGGATGATAGGCTAATTACTGATCTTCAAGTAATAGAACCGTTAAGAAATAGCGATCACAATATGGTAGAGTTTGTCCTCTCAGTAAGTCACTCGAAACCAGCTAACTCGACTAAAATTCCTAACTTCCAGCACGCAGACTTTTGTAAATTTCTAAATAAATTGTCACACGTCAATTGGGAAAACGTAATGGGGAACTCCAACGCAAAACTAATGTGGGAATCATTTGAAACAGTATTTAGGACTATAAATGAGGAATGTGTACCGTACAAAATTAAGCGTGCGAAAGTAAATAACAAGCCCTTGTGGTTTACTTCTAGAGTAGGAGATATTATAAAGAGTAGAGATAGGGCTTATAGGCTACATAACTGCGATAAAGACAGTTTGTGGTTACGAAACAACTACATATCTCTAAGGCGTGAAGCGAAAAGTGTAATAAAAAAGTCCAATAGCTCGTGACGGTAAAGAAAACCCCAAGCGATTCTTTCAATACGTCAACAATAGAAATCCAGTAAAAAGAGTCTTGGGGCCGTTGAAAAATGTCAACGGAAATCTAGTTTCTGAAAACAAGGAAATGGCTACCTTGCTAAACGAATTTTTTACGTCAGTTTTTACTATAGAAGATGCAACGAATATCCCTACGGTCATAGACATAATACCCTTTGATAATAGTAATATTTTGGATAATATTGTGATTAGTGAAGGGGCGGTAATGCACTATATCAATAAAATGAAAACGCGTAAATCACCAGGGCAGGATTCAATATATCCCATACAACTAAAAGAATTAAAAGATAGCATTGTTGTGCCGCTAACAAAGATTTTTAATGCGTCTATTTCTCAGGGGTCCGTACCAGATAATTTTAAGTTAGCAAACGTAACACCTATCTTTAAGAAAGGCGATAAAGGTGAGGCGGGAAGTTATGGGCCAATCAGTTTAACGCCTGTTGTAGGTAAGCTACTGGAATCAATAATTAGGAATCGTATAGTCGGACACTTAGAATTGCATAACTTAGTTAGAAATAAGCAGCACGGTTTTAGGCGAAACAAATCTTGCTTAACTAATCTTTTAGAATTTTTTCAAAGCGTGGTTGACGTTTACGATAGTCGTCGGGCAGTTGATGTAGTGTATTTAGATTTTCAAAAAGCATTTGACACCGTACCGCACAAAAGACTCATTGAGAAAACTAAGGCTCATGTAATCACGGGTGTAGTAATAAATTGGACAGAAGAGTGGTTGCGAGGTAGGAAACAGAGGATGGTCGTTGATGGAGCGGAGTCGTGTTGGGCTAATGTAGCGGGTGGCGTTCCTCAGGGTTCTGTATTGGGCCCCTTGCTTTTTCTTATATATATTAACGATTTAGATGTCGGCCTACTCAGTACAGTTTCAAAGTTTGCGGATGACACGAAGCTGGGTGGTAGGGCGATTAATGACGAAGATAGAGGTAAAATCCAGAATGATCCGAATAAAATCGTTGATTGGTCAGTCACATGGCAAATGAGATTTAACGTCGATAAGTGCAAAATTTTACATATAGGTTCGCGTAACGGTAATTTTGCGTATAGTATGCCAGGGAAAGAGTTGATAAGCGTAGAGCAGGAAATAGATTTAGGAGTTATAGTCACTGGTGATTTAAAAGTAGCGAAACAAAGTACAGCAGCGGTCAATAAAGCGAACAAAGTATTAGGTTTTATAGCTCAGAATTTTGAGTACAAATCGCGCGATATAATAGTTCTTTATAAATCATTAGTTAGACCCCATTTGGAGTACGCGATCCAATTTTGGAATCCGCATATGCGCAAAGATATAAACAAACTTGAAAGAGTTCAAAGACGAGCAACTAAGATGATTCCGTCGCTTAGGTCAAACTCGTACGAGGATAGGCTTAAAGAGTTAAAATTGACTACACTCGAGACTAGGAGGCTAAGGGGTGATCTAATCCAGGTTTTCAAAATTATGAATGGGTTCGATAACGTAGACAGAGATAGCTTTTTCGAAATATCTCAATATAATAGGACTAGAAATAACGGGTGTAAGTTGACAAGTAGAAGGTTCGAGACAGCAATTGCCAAAAACTTTTTTACGCATAAAATAGTAAATAGCTGGAATAGTTTGCCGGTAGAAGTAATTAGTAGCACGTCTATAAACATGTTTAAAAATCGATTAGACGCATATGTGGATAGATTGGGTATAGTTTAAGGTAGTAAAATTAAGGGTTGGATAAGATAGATTTTGATTCTCTTTTAATTAAAGATCAGAATAACCAGACTAGAGGTCATAGTATGAAATTATTTAAGCCAAGATGTAGAACAAATTTAAGAAAACAGTTTTACAATTGTTGTGGGATATAGGGAGGCAGCATCTTGGGTTAGGGGATATTCTCTGTCTTTACACATCCCATTTAAAGAGATTCCTCTGCCGAGCGGTGCCCCCCATAGTACTGTGAGGTATTGAAATACTCATGATCTTCACTTGCCCCACAAACACCTTTAAATGGGAGACCCAAAATGGGTGCACACACATTTCTACATTACTGTACAGTCTTTACAGCCAAACCTACACTTTTCCTCCTAAGTATATATATTGTAATGCATATGGTTGTAAATTGTGACTTGGTCCTCAACTGATATGGACCGTGACTTATTTTTGGTTGGCAAGGTACTGGTATTGATGGATACCGTAATGAAATTGACTGGATTCTTTGGATCTGATATATTTGCATGTCGGTTATAAATAGATATAGAGTGTGACATATTTGTGGATAGTAGTCTATTATGACTTGATTCTCAGGATCCAGAGATTCTATCTTTAGTTTTAAATTGATAATTAATTAGTTTTAAATTGATAATTATTTAGTTTTGTAAAAATTGGTTATTGCCAATATACAGGCAGTTTTTACATAGTGGAGACACTTCGATGGGTCGAAGTGGCCCCTAGTGTGCCCACTATAAAAATTTCATATGTTCTTATGTTCTTTGTGGTTCGGAACCCACGTAAAATTGTAGGTCCCCTCCACCACCACGGAGGACATGCACAATACACAATTACGAACACAGTTAGGTAGACCAGCCATGAGTGGATCCTAGGGTCTTTCTTGGTCTGAAACATTATAACATTATAACATATATATATATATATATATATATATATATATATATATATATATATATATATATATACAGTATATATATATTATATATATAATTATGCGGGTTGCTTCTACAGAGCTTCAATTTAATATTTAGTAGAAATCCAATGACAAGGAGAAATGTAAATGCCATGAAAAGTCTTCTTTATTGCGCAACGTTTCGAGCAATACGCTCATCTTCAGGCTGTTTAATAACAATGTGAAATTAAAATCAATATTGAATGAAAAACAAACAGAAATTTCTATAACCTTCGTAAAGACTTTTAAAAGACTGAGAAAAGAGGGTTAAGTTCTAAGTTATACAGATTTACATATCAAAATTAAGAAGTTATTTTTAAATACATGTAGTAAATGTGAAATTAATACACTGGAAAAATTACCAATAGTACACTGGAACAATGGAGCTATCTACCTTACACAGCAATATCCGAGGCCGACTAATTTGAGCAGAGGAGACGGGAATGAAAGATGGCGAGGGAGATAAGGGAAGGAGGGATTATAAGGAATTGGGGAAGGAGGAGGGATCATAGCAGATTGAGAGGGACGGACGATGAGTCAACATTCAGACTAGGGGACAATGCTTTAATGAAAAGGGATTCTAAAATTCTTAGTGAGTTGGGACAAGTATTACAACCAAGAATTTTAAAATTGTCTAAAGTGACATCAATTTTGCATTTGATGCTATGTTCACGTATGCTGGAGGCTTCCTTAGTTTTTAAAATTTTACCTGTTCGGCCACTTATTCCCATATGCCGAACAGGTAAAATTTTAAAAACTAAGGAAGCCTCCAGCATACGTGAACATAGCATCAAATGCAAAATTGATGTCACTTTAGACAATTTTAAATTCTTGGTTGTAATACTTGTCCCAACTCACTAAGAATTTTAGAATCCCTTTTCATTAAAGCATTGTCCCCTAGTCTGAATGTTGACTCATCGTCCGTCCCTCTCAATCTGCTATGATCCCTCCTCCTTCCCCAATTCCTTATAATCCCTCCTTCCCTTATCTCCCTCGCCATCTTTCATTCCCGTCTCCTCTGCTCAAATTAGTCGGCCTCGGATATTGCTGTGTAAGGTAGATAGCTCCATTGTTCCAGTGTACTATTGGTAATTTTTCCAGTGTATTAATTTCACATTTACTACATGTATTTAAAAATAACTTCTTAATTTTGATATGTAAATCTGTATAACTTAGAACTTAACCCTCTTTTCTCAGTCTTTTAAAATTTGTCTTTACGAATAGGTTATAGAAATTTCTGTTGTTTTTCATTCAATATTGATTTTAATTTCACATTGTTATTAAACAGCCTGAAGATGAGCGTATTGCTCGAACGTTGCGCAATAAAGAAGACTTTTCATGGCATTTACATTTCTCCTTGTCATTGGATTTCTACTAAATATTATATATATATATATATATGTGTATATATATATATGTGTGTGTATATATATATATATATATATATATAATGCTTTTACTTTTTTATAATTTTAACTTTTTAACTTCACATTTATTTACCTTTTAGTTTTAATGTTTTACATTTTCTTAGCTACTTTTTATAATTTTTTAAGTTTATTTTAAATTGTTATTAAGCAATTTGTATTTTCTATGTGATTTGGAATTAGTGCATTCCGAAACGTTGGTACTAAAACCTTGAAGGATGTTTGTATTTTCTCTGGTGTTCCTGTTTATTATATATATATATATTATATAATATATATATATATATATATATTATGTATGCATATGTTAACCCCTCCGTCTATGGCCTGGGTTGGTTCGAAGTCGACGGGGGTTCTAGTTAGGTGGCAGCAACGGATGTGTGACTTGCAGTAGTTTTCTTCTATATTACTCTCCGAGTTCTTCTATAGTGGCTCGGAGGACTCTGGTAGACTTACTAAAAATTCTGAAGATTCCGGACTCTTCTTATAGCATATCCGGAAAGTTTAATGACTAAGTTCTTCTGAAGAGAGCAACGCTCGAAGGATAAGATAAAGACTATCTTTTACTGTAATTTACTGCTAAAATGTACAGGTAGTGCTCAGCCTCTGAATTAGCTTCTGAATGACAATGGAAGATTTTTACTGGGGTTTATATACCTCAAAACTGCTAACATCATTATTATTAAATGCTAAAAAGGCTGCATTATTTTTGCACAGTATTCGAAAATAAAGTAAATTTTTTAGCTGTGGTAAGGCTTGAACGAGATAAACAAAATATTTGAAGATGAAACCATATTTTTTTCTTAAAAAGCGACTTTTCAGATCTGATGTTATCATGATCTGCCAAGTTAACTAAAAGTGGAAATCGGACTATGCATCTTTGCACTAAAATATGCATATGAGTAAAATTTTAAGGTTTAACATGTACAATTTAAATGCTTAGGCAAGACATGATCTCATCTTTTATAACGAAAGAGAATGTATACAAAATATGAACATTGCAAAGTTTAACAGGATTCCTTATTAAGCGAAATCTAAAAAAATGATTATGAGATTTTAAAAAAGAATAGGTCACCAATTATTTCGCAAAGTAGAAAGCAAATCAAAAATTTTATCCAAACTCGCGTTGGGTGATTTTGGTCCTTATGTAAAAATGAATACACACACGTACATACATATGAATATAGGCATTATATAAAGTTAAATATATAAGAATATACAGGATTATATAAATACATGAACCATATAAACACATGAATTTTAAAATGGATACAAGAAATATAAATGAATACAAGAATAACATGAAGAATATGATAGTATAGGAATATGGGAATTATTTATGGTTCATTTCTACACACACACACACATATATATATATATATATATATATATATATATATATATATATATATATATGTATATATGTTTTATGTTATAATGTTTCACACCAACAAAGACCCTAGGATCCACTCATGGCTGGTCTACCTGTGTTCGTAATTGTGTATTGTGCATGTTCTCCGTGGTGGCGGAGGGGACCTACAATTTTACGTGGGTTCCGAACCACAAGCCTTAATTGTACTACCTTAAACTATACCCAATCTATCAACATATGCGTCTAATCGATATTTAAACATGTTTATAGACGTGCTACTAATTACTTCTACCGGCAAACTATTCCACCTATTTACTATTCTATGCGTAAAAAAGTTTTTGGCAACTGCTGTCTCGAACCTTCTACTTGTCAACTTACACCCGTTATTTCTAGTCCAATTACATTGAGATATTTCGAAAAAGCTATCTCTATCTACGCTATCGAACCCATTCATAATTTTGAAAACCTGGATTAGATCACCTCTTAGCCTCCTACTCTCGAGTGTAGTCAATTTTAACTCCTTAAGCCTATCCTCGTACGAGTTTGACCTAAGCGACGGAATCATCTTAGTTGCTCGTCTTTGAACTCTTTCAAGTTTGTCTATATCTTTTCGCATATGCAGATTCCAAAATTGGATCGCGTACTCCAAATGGGGTCTAACTAATGATTTATAAAGAGAAACTATAATATCGCGCGATTTGTACTCAAAATTCCAAGCTATAAAACCTAACTTTGTTCGCTTTATTGACCGCTGCTGTACTTTGTTTCGCTACTTTTAAATCACCAGTAACTATAACTCCTGAATCTTTTTCCTGCTCTACGCTTGTTTACTCCTTCCCTGACATACTATACGCAAAATTACCATTACGCGAACCTATATGTAAAATTTTGCACTTATCGACGTTAAATCTCATTTGCCATGTGACTGACCGATCAACGATTTTATTCAGATCTTCCTGGATTTTACCTCTATCTTCGTCATTAATCGCCCTACCACCCAGCTTCGTGTCATCCGCAAACTTTGAAACTGTACTGAGTAGGCCGACATCTAAATCGTTAATATATATAAGAAAAAGCAAGGGGCCCAATACAGAAACCTGAGGAACGCCACTCGCTGCATTAGCCCAACACGACTCCACTCCATCAACGACCACCCTCTGTTTCCTACCTCGCAACCGCTCTTCTATCTAATTTATTACTACATCCCTGATTCCATGAACCTTAGTTTTTTCAATGAGTCTTTTGTGCGGTACGGTGTCAAACGCCGTTTGAAAATCTAAATACACTACATCAACCGCCTGATGACTATTGTAAACGTCAACCACGCTTTGAAAAAATTCTAAATTAGTTAAGCAAGATTTGCTTCGCCTAAAACCGTGCTGCGTATTCTAAGTTATGCAATTCTAAGTGTTCGACTATACGATCCCTAATTATTGATTCCAGTAGCTTACCTACAACAGACGTTAAACTGATTGGCCTATAATTTCCCGCCTCACCTTTATCGCCTTTCTTAAAGAAAGGTGTTATGTTTGCTAACTTGAAATTATCTGGTTCGCACCCTCAGAAATAGACGCATTAAAAATCTTTGTTAGCGGCACAACAATGCTTTCTTTTAATTTTTTTAGTTGTATGGGATATATGGAATCCGGCCCCGGTGATATAAGATTTTTCATTTTATCAATATAACGCATTACCTCCCTTTCACTAACCACAATATTATCCAAAATATTACCATTATCAAAAGGTACTATGTCTATGACCGTAGGGATATCCGTTACATCTTCTATAGTAAAAACTGACGTAAAAAATTCGTTTAGCAAGGTAGCCATTTCCTTGTTTTCAGAAACTAGATCTCCGTTAACATTTTTTAACGGCCTCAAGACACTTTTTACTGGATTTCTATTGTTGACGTATTGAAAGAATCGCTTGGGGTTTTCTTTACCGTCACGAGCTATGGAGATTTCAAATTAGCGCTTGGACCTTTTTATTACACTTTTCGCTTCACGCCTTAGAGATATGTATTTGTTTCGTAACCACAAATTGTCTTTATCGCAGTTATGTAGCCTATAAGCCCTATCTCTACTCTTTATAATGTCTCCTACTCTAGAAGTAAACCACAAGGGCTTGTTGTTTACTTTCGCACACTTAATTTTGTACGGTACACATTCCTCATTTATAGTCCTAAATACTGTTTCAAACGATTCCCACATTAGTTTCGCGTTGGAGATCCCCATTACATTTTCCAAATTGACGTGTGACTATTTCGAAATATATAATATATATATTAGGGTGATGCACAAATCATGACCATCGTGGATTTTTAGGGATACCCCCTCATTTGTTCCAATTTGTCACAAAACCACCCTGTAAGAAATTCCAGGTCAAACAAATAACATTCAGAGGTCGCGCCCGCCAATTGAAAATTTGAAAATTACAAAAAATTAGAGTAAAATCAAATTTTTTGAATTTGTTCTTATTTTTGTTGCAGGTTTGTTGCAGGTTGCAGGTTTTGTGCAGGTTTGCTGCAGGCAGAGTGGTAGGTGATGCGTATACGAGCAAATAGCGTTCAAGGAAATCGGTATCGCAGTGTGCTTGTGGCAGTGTCCAGGAGAGGTGCTATATCAGTGAGTCTCTCCGCCTCAATTTCTCTTCTATTTCCTCTATCTTAATTGTGACAAAAATGAGATCAAGAAGCTCAACAGATATCTGGCTGATCGGTCAACAAATAGATAAATTGAATCAAAGTAAGCTTCCATCAAAGAAAGAAGTAATTTCCTTATTCATGAATTATAAACATATCAAGAATGAAACTGTCAGAGAAGCATTAACTTCAACCGTTAATGATGTATTGGAAGTGTGGCAGAGAGCAGGAATACCAACAACCCAGAAATGTAATGTTGTGAAGAAATTAAATAAACTGTATGATGAGTGGCAAGGGCTGAAGAAGAGCAAAGGAAAAAAATCGAAGTTTTCAATAGAGAAAGAGAATACATGGAAAGAAAAATTGGATGGACTCTTTGATATTGCGCATGCAAATGCTAACGAGTTAATAACTATTGAGGAAGATAGAGAGTTTCTACGGCTACAAAGGGAAGGTCGAAAGGGTAAAATGATGGCAGTTGATAAGGATGAAGAAAAACGTCGAAAGGAAGCTGCGAAGAGACATGAAAAAATGGATAAGAAAAGGTTACATGAATCAAGTGCATTTGATGAAACAGTTGTTCTTGCAAGCAGCAGCAGTTCCTGCAGTGATTCACCTGCATCTACGGAAGAAGTAGATCTGGAAGTGCCCTCAACATCCAAAAGAGGCCTTCCAAGAAAAAAATTCAAGATTATGAATGAAAATCTGCTTTCCTCATTGGATGTTGCTAAGATCAGCGACCGATCAGCCTCTTTAATAATTATTCCAACGATCGCAAATGTTGGAAAAGATCCAGAGAATTACAATGTTAGCTACTCATCGATTCGCAGGGCAAGACAGAAATCAAGAAAGAAGTTCAGTGAAAACTTGAAAGAAGAATTTCAAGCTGACAAACCCTTGATTGTTCATTGGGATGGCAAACTCCTCGAAGACATTACCGGGAATGAGGTTGTTGATCGGTTGCCAGTCCTAATCTCTGGCAGTGGAGAAGATCAACTGCTTGGAGTGCCAAATATAGATCATGGCACAGGAAAGGATACTGCAAATGCAGTACATCAGGCGATCATTGATTGGAATCTAATAGATAAGGTAAAAGGCATGTGTTTCGATACAACTGCATCGAACACAGGTCGTAAAAACGGAGCTTGTGTCCTAATTGAACAGAAAATGGAGAAAGATTTGTTGTGGTGTCCTTGTCGACACCATATCCTTGAAATCATGTTGGAAGCAGTGGTATCCCCTGCATTACAGGCTTCATCAGGCCCTGACATTCAGTTATTCAAAAGATTCAAAACAAACTGGAATAAGATTAATCTAACTTCATACGATAAATTAGAAAATTATCCACAAAAGGAAAAAGAGGAAATCATCAACTTTGCAGCAAGAAAAATCAATGAAGATCAACCTCGCGACGATTACAGAGAGTTATTGGAACTGACAATCATCTTGCTTGGCGATACTCCAACGACTGGAATAAAATTCAGGAAGCCTGGGGCTTATCATAGAGCCCGTTGGATGGCGAAAGTCATTTATTCAATGAAAATCTTTATGTTCAAAAGTCAGTTTAAAATAACAGCAATAGAAGAAAGAAATCTAAAAGAAATTTGTTGGTTTTCTGTTTCAATTTATATTAAGCATTGGTTTTCAGCACCCTGCGCAGCAAGTGCTCCACGAAATGATCTGAGTCTTCTCAAGAATCTTCACAGCTACAAAAGCACAAATGAACAACTAGCAAATGCTGCTTTAGAAAAATTCAAGAATCATTTGTGGTATCTCTCAGAAGAGTTGATCGCATTGGCTTTCTTTGATGATAAAATCAGCTTTGGCACCAAAAGAAAAATGAAGGAGGCTCTTACAAAATCTTCGGAGCCAGATCCTCCAAAGAAGACACAAATAAACATCAAAACTATTGACAATAAGCAGCTTGAAGATTTTGTAACTGCTAACACAAAGTCCTTCTTCAGTATACTCGGATTGTCTTCAACGTTCTTGAGCAAACCAGTAGAAGATTGGCTTCTCGATGAGTTATTGGGTTGCAAAGAACGTAGTGAATCACATGAAAGTTGTTAATGATATTGCTGAAAGAGGAATGAAATTGATTGAAGATTATAACAAATTAATTACCAATGATGAACAACAGAAGCAATATCTACTGCAAGTTGTATCAAATTATCGGAAGAAGCTTCCGGACAAAACTAAGAAAACTCTCGTATCTTTGACGCAACAGTAAAATTTACGAGTATATCCATTCTATGTATCTATTATAAATATCTATTGTATTGTATCTGTTTTATGAACAAATGGAAAAGAGGAAGGTGGTATGATAGGCCTCGTGGGGAACTTCCACTCAAAAAAAAAGTAACGTGACGCTTGCTGTACCTCCTGGGTGTCATGGAAATCAGCAAATTTTCAAATGGCGGGCGCGACCTCCAAATATTCGAATTTTGACCCGAAATTTCCCCAGGATCATTTTTCCACCAAATTAAACCAAATGAGAGGGTATCTCAAAAATTTGAAACAAAAAATTTTACTCCCCCACTTTTGCATCACCCTAATATATATATATATATATATATATATATATATATATATATATATATATATATATATATATATATATTGTGAATCTGAGTCCATATTTTTTTATTTATTCTGCGTGAAATTATGTGGTGTCCTTTACAACGAAAAGAAGTGTTATTGTTACATTTTTTTTTATAAAAATCTTGCGGCAAAAGGTTTAAATGTATTGCTTAAAACATCAGATGCGTTATTTAAAATAGGGTATTTTTTCTTTTTTAATCATCAAAGAAGCTAAGTCTAAAATACGTGAACTAATGACCTAGATTTAGTTTGCGAGTGAGAGGTCCCCATTCCTGACAGTGTGTGTGTGTGTGTGTGTGTGTGTGTGTGTGTGTGTGTGTGTGCCGTCCTCAGTTCGTAGTTTAGCGAGAATTAATTTTATCTGAAAACATGAATTTTTGTATCTTAGAATAAAAAGAAAATTACAAAATTAATTAATACTTTGTTTCCCCTTAATAATAATAACAGAGACGATGTAAAGGATTAAAACGCACATACAGTTATAAATTGGGGCCAACCGCAATTCGATACCTCTCTGGTTTTGGAGTGCCTCGGGCTATTCACGTGCGTGTAAAGTGATTCGAGACAAAAGTAATATATTTACTAATAATCATTATTTTTATTATGATTATTATTATTATTATTATAAATAACCTAAATTTGTAAAAAGTTTAAAAAATTACTAATTAGAATTGAGAGAAATTTTAATAGGGGTAATTGAAGTGGAAACATTAAGATTGAAAATCTTTTGTACAAGTAAAAAGTTTCACTTTTAGATTGATTGCTTGGTTGCATACGTTCGTGTTTTTTCTGCAATAAATAACTCGACATTGTTTGCTTGCTGGTCTGTTTTCGTGGTTCCTCTTCTGTGCATCAACTTTGATTTCGCGCGCGGTTCAGTTTTCCTACTCATTCATTTCAACAGTAAAATTTGTAGTGGAAATTTGTTTTCTTTGTGTGATGAGCATCAATAATATCTATAAACAATCCAATCACGCCTTTTACTCATCTTGTAAACTGACCTTCATATTGTCTGCATATGATACAACTGTCTTTTTCTTGCAAAGATGTTAATTGTCAATCCTCTGTGTGTGTGTGTGTGTGTGTATATATATATATATAATATGTATATATATATATATATATATATATATATATATATATAGATATGTGTGAGTGTGTGTGTGTGTGTATAATATATAGTCTTTTCATTTTCGTACATTTTCTTTTCATTGGGGTGAGCAATCAATAAGTATGATTGTAATTGGGGAGACAGACACGGATCAATTTGAAAATTTCCCCCGTCACCGTCTTCCTGAGGATCCCCAAAAACCCTGCCCCTCTTGCGCGCTTGCGATTCTGATGATGATATACCATAAATCGGTAGTTAGCATCGCTGACTATGAATCCATCGGTTCCGGGTTCGAGACCCTGCGATGGCAGGCGGCGCGCGGTAAACGATCATCCTTCCGCACAATTGGTTGGTAGGTAAATGGGTACCCTGAGTGACCTAGTGGTTAACAATATTTTAAAAGTTTTTCTTTAGTTTATGACATATAATTCGCGAGTTACTGTAAAGTTTTCATTTTAATATTAATATATAATTTAAAGAGTCTAGTGTGTTTCTTGTGGGGCTCGTTTTGCGTCTAAATAAATTCTTAAACTGATTTAAAATGTATAGTGAGTTAATGGATTAGAGTACAATATAAAGAACCCTGTGTATTTCTTTTATTATCAATGTTGGTAATCGTTTAAATAATTAGTTCCTTTGCCGAGCAAATTATGGAGAGTCGCTCTTAACTTTAATAAATAAGTAATTAAATTAAATGGTGTTGCATAGCAAATCACCCTAACAAGGTACACCTGAACATAATTAAAATAAAAACATTATTTGGCAACGCATGTAAATAAAATTAAAATAAATGGTGTAAGGTGGTAACTCATCTTAATAAGGTACACCTGAACATAATTAAATTAAAAACAATAACTGGTAACTCGTCTAAATAAAAATTTAAATAAATGGGGCAATCTGGCCAATCACCCTAATAAGGTACAGCTGAACATAATTAAAATAAATGGTGGTATCTGGTAACCCTCCTTATATAAATAAATAAATAAATAAGTGGTAACTGGTAACTCCAGACCCTCTGTATAACAGCTGCTTGGCTCCTGGACGCTCATTATGCGATGGACTCCAGTGGAATAAAGAAGTCTCTCCTCTCTCCTTCTTAGGTTAAGGCTTAGATTAAGTTTACCTTTGGGGGGTGAGGACATCCCAACTTCTCCCCCAAAAACCCCCCTCCTCCTTTCTTTCCCTCTCTTAGGTTAAGGTTGCCCCTTTTCGGGGAGGTCATCCTCCCTTCTCACTCCGAAGCAATAATATATATATATATATATATATATATATATATATATATATATATATATATATATATACACACAAACTGTATAATATATATATATATACAGGGTGTCCCATAAGTCCGGCATCATAGGAAAAATAATAAAAAAGGCAAAACAAAAGCTTTTATTTACAGAACGTGCTCAATATGTCCACCATTGTTTTCAATACACAAATTCAGACGTGATACCCAGTCAGCAAGCACACGGTGAATGATGTCAGGAGTAATGGTGTTATATGCCCCAATAATGCGCTGCCGCAAATGTTCAACACTCCTAATTTTCTCTGCGTATACCAGCGCTTTCAAGTGGCCCCAGAGATAAAAATCTAGTGGCGTGAGATCCCGGCTTCTAGCTGGCCATTCCACAGGCCCTCGACGTCCTATCCAATGACCAGGGAATTGTTGGTACAGGTATTCCCTTACTTCGGTGCTGTAATGTGCAGGAGCGTCGTCTTGCTGGAACCATGTTGGGAAATTTCCTTCTTCGTTCAAGACACTGGGAAATGCTTCTTCCTTGAGCATACGTAGGTAGATGTTCATCGAAAAAGAGGGGGCCTATGATGCGATCCTTCCAAATGCCACACCATACCATCACCCGAGATGCACCTTGTTCCTTTGAAGAGGTATACCAGTGAGAGTTGTTTTGAGACCAGTAGCGGGTGTTCTGTCGATTTACCTCACCATTTCCATAAAAAACAGCCTCGTCACTGAACAGAATGGTGAACGGGAAATTGGCATCCCGAGCATATTATTCCGTAGCCCATTCACAAAATTCCATCCGCCGGTCGGGATCATCTTCGCTTAATTTCTGTAGGATCTAAAGTTTATATGGATGCCATTTATGAGCCTTAAGAATGCGATGGATGCTATTTTTCGACACTCCTGTCTCGACGGACAACCGCCGAAGAGACTTATTGGGACTTCTGTTAAAATGAGCCAGGATAGCAGTCGCTGTATCATCGTCAGTGGATCTCCTTGAAGGTCCACTGCGTGGTTTATCTTCTATGGATCCTGTTTCCTTAAACTTTGCAACAAGTCTTCTAACACAACTCTTTGTTATTGGCTCGCGGTCTGGATGCAGTCTGTTAAATTCAGCAGCGGCCTCTCTTTGACTCCGATTTCCTATGAGTAGAATTATCTGGATTCGTTCTTCCTTGCTCACAGACATTATGGCACGTAGAAACAGAAAAATATGAATTATGGTTTGTAGAAAGAGAAAAATATGAATTATGGTTTGTAGAAATAAAAAAATATGAATTTCTCCTATGATGCCGGACTTATGGGACACCCTGTATATCTTATATCAGGTGGGCAAGTAAAAAAAAACTGACCAGCCGATATTTTCAGTATTTTGTGCTCTAATACTGAACCAATCTGACTGAAATTTTTATACATGTATTTAAGCATTCATTATACTAATTTTCATGTTTTTCTTTTTCAAATTTTATGAATTAGAAAGAATAAGTACATTGTAAAGTGTTCAGTAGCTTGTTAAGTAAGTGTAAAATGACCTCACAACACAGTGAAGAGGATAAATTACTAATAAAAAAATTGAGAATCGAGAAGGGGTGGGGTACACGGCGTATGTTGAGTGAATTTCCAAACAAACCTTGGACAGAATCGGGCTTGAAATACATAGAAAGCAAAGTTGACGAGAATGGTGGTATTGATAGACGTGAAGGAAGTGGGCGACCTCGGAGTGCTAGAACGGAGGATAACATCGACTTGGTTGAAAGTTATACCTTGAGTCAAGAAGATAAGACCGGAACTCATCTCTCTCCGAGGGAAATCGAAAAAGAAACTGGTATTTCACGTGGCACCGTTAGGAATATTGCAAAAAATGGTTTGGGGCTACGTTCTTGTAGACGGCAATCTATAAGATACTAACGGATACAAACACTAACGGATACAGACAAGGCCAAACGCGTAACTTGTGCTCAAAATTTGCTCGACAGATTTGAGGAACAATCAATTAGACGAATATGGTTTTCTGACGAGAAAACATTTCACCTTATACCACCAGTTAATCACCAGAATGATCGTGTGTATGTGGATGTTGCAAGAAAACGAGACATAACACCAGAAAGTTTAGCGAAGAAAGTTTCAAACTTCTCACCTAGCATCATGGTAGGTGCCTGTGTTTGAAAGTTGGGGAAAACCAACATTGTTATAACTGAACCCCAAGCCAAAATCAATGCCGAATATTACTGCACGCAGGTTTTTCCACAGTATTTGAGAGATATTCGACAAATTAATGGCAACAATTACAGTTTTCAGCAAGATGGTGCTCCTGCGCACAGAGCACAACGAACTGTGGTTTACCTGCAGGAAGAAATTCTAGTCTTCATTGAGCCAAACATGTGGATAGCCAACAGTCCACATCTTTTACCTTTAGATTATGGTAATTGGGAGGCATTGAACTTTAAAGTCAAGAGTTTGTTTCCGGTGAAAGAATTCGAAATGTGAACGAATTGCGTGAACGAGTTTTGGAAGGTTGGAACAATGTGCCACAGCGGTATACTGGCAGGTGCATTGATGAGTGGCGTCCACGTTTGACCACATGTATTCAGCAAGATGGAAGTCACATCGAACAATTGTTCAAGTAATTTTATCGACATCCGAAAGTAGTCCTGTAAATAATTTGGTAATTCAGACTTATCTTTTGACTTAAATAAAGTCATTTGATCATGTTGTCTGTCTGTATGAGGTTTTACGTTCGTTTATACATGATTAAACAGTCAGGGTATTCCGCACCAAATTTAGTATACATATTCAGGGAGAACTAGGGAAAGTAACATATCCACCCCTCTCAGTCCACCCCCTAGGTTGTGTTGTGTTTCGGAGGGCTTTTGCTGCTCAAAGCGCAGCGTACGTTCTAGTAAAGGGTGTCAGGAAATGATTGCCCCCCTGTACAGAAGAAACTGAAAGGAATAGAAAAAAACAGACAAAACCACGCGAAAGAGCGTTTAATTTTGAATAAAAAACACTTGTTTTAATATCGGGTGTTGCCCCCATTTGCAGCTCTGACGGCCATTAATCGACGGGGGTATGATCCCAGAAGTGTCTCAAAGAGATCGGTATCATGACTCATTTCTTCAAGGACTTCGTTGATCTTTGCAGTCATAATTTCTGTTGAATACCGATTCTGAATGGGTTGTTCCAGCATTAAGGACTCCACCCGATCCTTCATGATGGATCCGACATGTTCACAGACATTAAGATCGGGAGAATTGCCAGGCCATTCATTATTTCCGAAAAAATCAATGTTATTGTCCTTAAGCAGTTGTTGAGTCGCAAGTGCTTTCATACAGGGGGCTTTGTCGTGAAGAAAGGTTGCCTGTTCAACATCCAAAACACACTCGGGGTCTTTCAAAAACGGAATTACATGTTGGGCTAAAATTACATTTCGAAAATAAGGCCCATCCCAACTGGTTCCTCTTGGTTTGATAACCCAGATGAGCTTCCGAATAGAGAACATAATGAAAACACCCACACATGCTGGATTTTTTACTATTTCTCGATACTTCTGGTCGTCTGGGACTTCATCAGTTGTTGCCCAAACCCGATCATTCTGAAAATTTGGTTTTCTGGAGACATAAACGAAGAATTCATCGCTGACAACCAAGTGAAGGAAATCGTCTTCCGTCCATTCCTCAAGATAATCACAAAACCATAGCCGATCTTCAATATTAAGATCGCTCTTCCGTGGCTTAGCTATTTCATGCCAAGCACTCAAGCCTTGGCGAACTCGAAATTGATGCACAAGTTGCCGATTGACTATCTTACCACGACGGATAAGTATCTCTTTCGCTACCTCAGAGCAGCTCTTCTTTCGGCGCGGTGATGCAGCAAGCACAATGTCTTTCGATTCTTGAGATAATTTCTCCGGTCTTCCTCCTCGAAATTCTGTTTCACAATCTTCAGGATTCTTATTCTAATTCCTTTTGACAAAGTCTTCTGATCTTTTTAATCTCTCAGCCACCCAGTGTCGAGTTATGAAAGTTGCACCAGCTTCCTTTGCTTCACGAAATGTGACAGCTCGAATGCGGTCAAGAACTCGCTTTTTCTCTGAATCGTTCAAAATAGATGATGCCATGGTTTCTGTGGGGAAAAAAATGGCAAGAATTAAAATCACAGGAATAGAATATAATGGTTTTTATTCAGATTTTAACGCTCTTTCAAGTGGTCTCGCCGGTTTTTATCTATCTCTTCTAGTTTTTGCTCTACAGGGGGGGGCAATCATTTCCTGACACCCCTATACAGTATATAGGGTGATTCAAAAGTCCTGCCTTAAATAATAACTATACTATAAATACCTTTCAGGCAGGACTTTTGAATCACCTTCTAGATATATAAACAGTAACATAATACGAATTAAAGTATACATATTAAAACAAATGCGAAAGTGTGTGTGTGTATATATATATATATATATATATATATATATATATATATATATATATATATATATATATATATACAGGGTGTCCCATAAGTCCGGCATCATAGGAGAAATTCATATTTTTCTATTTCTACAAACCATAATTCATATTTTTCTCTTTCTACAGGCCATAATGTCTGTGAGCAAGGAAGAACGAATCCAGATAATTCTACTCATAGGAAATCGGAGTCAAAGAGAGGCCGCTGCTGAATTTAACAGACTGCATCCAGACCGCGAGCCAATAACACAGAGTTGTGTTAGCAGACTTGTTGCAAAGTTTAGGAAACAGGATCCATAGAAGATAAACCTCGCAGAGGACCTTCAAGGAGGTCCACTGACGATGATACAGCGACTGCTATCGTGGCTCATGTTAACAGAAGTCCCAATAAGTCTCTTCGGCGATTGTCCGCCGAGACAGGAGTGTCGAAAAGTATCATCCATCGCATTCTTCAGGCTCACAAATGGCATCCATATAAACTTTAGATCCTACAGAAATTAAGCGAAGATGATCCCGACCGGCGGATGGAATTTTGTGAATGGGCTACGGAACAATATGCTCGGGATGCCAATTTCCCGTTCACCATTCTGTTCAGTGACGAGGCTGTTTTTTATGGAAATGGTGAGGTAAATCGACAGAACACCCGCTACTGGTCTCAAAACAACCCTCACTGGTATACCTCTTCAAAGGAACAAGGTGCATCTCGGGTGATGGTATGGTGTGGCATTTGGAAGGATCGCATCATAGGCCCCCTCTTTTTCGATGAACATCTACCTACGTATGCTCAAGGAAGAAGCATTTCCCAGTGTCTTGAACGAAGAAGGAAATTTCCCAACATGGTTCCAGCAAGACGGCGCTCCTGCACATTACAGCACCGAAGTAAGGGAATACCTGTACCAACAATTCCCTGGTCATTGGATAGGACGTCGAGGGCCTGTGGAATGGCCAGCTAGAAGCCGGGATCTCACGCCACTAGATTTTTATCTCTGGGGCCACTTGAAAGCGCTGGTATACGCAGAGAAAATTAGGAGTGTTGAACATTTGCGGCAGCGCATTATTGGGGCATGTAACACCATTACTCCTGACATCATTCACCGTGTGCTTGCTGACTGGGTATCACGTCTGAATTTGTGTATTGAAAACAATGGTGGACATATTGAGCACGTTCTGTAAATAAAAGCTTTTGTTTTGCCTTTTTTTATTATTTTTCCTATGATGCCGGACTTATGGGACACCCTGTATATACGATTCAGCTATTCGTTCAGTTATTGAATTGAACACTGTAAGTTACGACTACCACTGAAGATTGGAATTAAGACTCCCGAGACGTTTGGGGATTAAAGAATGTTAATTCAAGCGTTTTTCATTATATATATATATACTATATAATCTTAAAGAGAAATTAATCATCATAAGTTTTTGATGAGTGACCGTTTATAATCTCGACGAAAATTCCAGTTTCATTGTACTGATGTAAAAGTTCACTACTGCCATTATTACCATAGTAATTTCAGTATTAAAGCCTTGGTTTTTTAATTAACTACCTAAATTTTGCTCCCACAAAACCCTATCCGATATCATCCCTTCCTTAATCTTTCTTCTCTTTCACTAATTTCATTAAACATTTTAATTTCAGAATTAATTCTTTTTTTTTTTTTTTATTAAAAACATCATTTATTTTCCACAAAATATACAATGAGCATTTTATTTAAACTTCGTAAAATGATCAATCATTATGCCAGTCACTTTTGTTAATTTTTACCTTTGCCTATTATTATTATTATTATTATTATTATTATTATTATTATTATTATTATTTGCCATTTCTCTTCCCTTATGTAATAAATAAGGTGAATCCCATTAATTTTGCCTAAAAAGTTCCCTTCTTCCAACGTCATATTCGGATTAGAATACTGTAAATATATTAATATCATATATTGTATATCTAAATTGAACAGGAAACTTAAAAAAATATAATATTGTGAAACTTGATGCAATTTTTTGCGTTCTTTTTCTGAATAAAGTTCTTTGAATTATTGTCCTAATATGACCTTTATGATTAGCCTCGACGAATAAGGGCCAAATAAGACGAACTCTATCGAGTAAAGTTTACTTAAAAAATTTCCTTTCCTTTCAAGAATTCTCAATTTCAGACCCTCAAATGAAGTGGAGAATGCCCTTTAACGTAGGAAGTAATCATTCATTTGGTCCACTAATTGTAACTGATTTATTGATGCAAAAATGTATTTTATTTCGTACTGCTAAACCTCAAAGTGAACCTTAAAGAGAAAGTTATGGAAGATATCTGAGAAATATTTTAGTTTTAATTATTAGATGAGTGATTAAGTTTGAAGATGAATATATTTAGGAATAATATAAAATTCTCTATTATTAAAAGATGGATTCCTCTTTGATATACAGTACATAACGCAAACCGTGATTCGTCTAGCCATTCTTGGTCTGTGGACCTTTAATGTTCTACTTGTCTGCGCTCCATTCGTTGGTTTTGGTCTATGGTTCAATGAAAAACTACCTCAAAGGCCGTGCGTCAGGTATCGCTTTGGAACAACTCCCATGGATAGGGCATATGCCTATTTTGTTTTTGTTTTTGGTAAGTTTAAATAAAAATGCGAAGAACTCATTTCGGATTTATAAAGGAGATGATAATATAATTAAAGCACGAAAGCTCCGTACAAAAGTAGATACGGATATTTTCATTACTTAAATAATTTTTCCTTTTTACAGTTACGTCTCGTCACGCATTTGTAACATCGAAAATATGGTAAAAATGGTAGTATTTTAATCCAACAGCCCAAAAAGTTAATTTAAAAAATGCCTCTCAAATTATCCAACTGCCACGAAAAGTTATACTAACTTCGCTAATAAAATTACGAGGCGAACTATGCAATAATACAATCAACACTATATTTACGCTATATCTAGTTTTGGTTAATGCGTGCTATTTAAACGGATAAAAATTAGAGATTTTGTTCGAAAATAATAATCGTATTTCTTTATTAGAGACTAAAAAGTAATTTGCGGAACAGGATAACTTAATGATATTCTTGGCAAATCTCGATGATGAAATAAAAAACACAAATTCAGAGTTCTTTGTTCTACTTTCAAATGGAATGCAAATAAAAATTTATACCTAAGAAGGTTAGGTTAGTATAACGTAGCAAAGATTTAGCGAGTAATAAACATTGTTCATGACATATATACACGTTTAATAGTTCGATAAAATATTTATAAACGTTTATTTTATGAGAAGAATTTAGTTTTTCTTTCTTACACAAACTATTACGAATTATGTGGGCGCAATCGAAGAAAAACTATTTCCTTTTTGTAAAATCTAATTTAGTCGTATGTTTGAATATACACTAAAAATCCACTATGGGGATTTAATTTTTTAAATCTTAATTTTGGAAGTACCCTGTAAGTCCTGCAAATAAAAAATGTGTATGTAAAATCTATTATCGAATGTTCTTAAGTAATACTGATAATTCCTAATCTCAGACTCACTATTATCCTATTTACTAAGTCTAAATATGAAAAGCCGAGCCTCGCATCTATGAGAGTCCATTTATGAGGCGTGGATAGAATGCTGTCATTGGCATATAAAAACCTGCTGAAAACGTAATTTTTTCTATGCAAAATAAAAGAAAATTCTTTCAGAATTTGTTAAAATCAGAGGCGTTTTTTTTTATTGTTTATAAAAAGGACGTGTTATGCTTCTAAATTAAACATGTTCTGAGGCTGATCTACTCACAGTAGTCACATTGTCTGACTGAGATGAAACGTTTTCTCAGGTATGAGTATGTGTATCTGCATCGTCTGTTGCAACCTATCGGTGAGGCGCATCCTTAGCCGATTCGATAAACGAATGATCACTCGTCGTTACTCCAGAGCTTCCTGTCGGAGTTCCTCCTCGACAGCGGAACCTTCGTACAACCTCGCCACACCGGAAGAGCTATCCTTCGCCCGACTTATGGCTGTTCTTTCAATATTTTTCGTTATCTGCTGGGTGCCGCAATTAGTAAGCAAAGAAAAATAAATGTAAAAAAAATTCAGATTAATTTAAAAATTATTTTGTACGAAATAGGATTTAAAAGCCTTCAAGAATTTTTGACGTACCACATTCACTTCACTTTCAATATTTTTCTAAAATTTCAGATGACAATAATCGCCGCCCAACACTCCCTAATTGAGAGGAAAAGTCAACTTTACCAAGCAGCGAACATCCTTATGGCTCTTAATTTTACCCTGGATCCGTGAGTACAATTCACAAAACGTCTGTAATGTGTTAAAAAGTTAGAATATTTAAATTTAACATGTTAAAAATAAAATTTACATTTTCAATTAAATTAATGATGACATATGCGTGTCACTGTTGTTATTTGCCTTAAACGTCTTAGGGTGATATATATATATATATATATACACCTCAGTGGTATAGTGGTTAGCATCGCTGACTACGAATCCATCAGCCCAAGCTCGATTCCCGATTAGAGCAGGCGGCGCGCAGCTTACCCAGCTGTTTACCTTTCCATAAAAATAGGTTGGTAGATAAATGGGTGCTCTGAGTTGCCTAGTGGTTAAGACGTTAGGCTTCTAATTGGGAGGTCCAGTTCCACGTTAAGCTGTAGGGCCAAGGTGGAGCATTAAGCTTGACCTTCGTCAGAATGAACAAATCAAGCGGAAGGAAAACCAAAGTTAGCCAGGGTTATATATATATATACCTTTGGTTTGCTTCCGCCCGAATTATTCATTCTGACGAAGGTCAAGCTTTTCACTCCACCATAGACCTACAGTTTAACGTGGAATCCGAACCACGCCCCACCAGCAGCACAGAGTCTTAATAACCACTAGGCTACCAAGGGTACGCATTTATCTACCAGCCACTTTCTATATATATATATATATATAATATATATATATATATATATATATATATATATATATACACACGAGTATAATTATACTCTATGATACCTTATGACGGGTTGGTGGTGGATGCAAGGCCCTGTTAAAAAGTTCAAAATGAACGTCGAAATAACAGATTTCAAACAAAGAAAAAATCATTTTATAGTTTTTCATTAAATTATACTATTTTATTCGCCAGCAGCACCATCTTTTCATATGCATGAGAATTCCTTGAACGATGGAATAGTTGGGTACGCAAAAGAGGAGAGTGCGCACGTGTACACACGTACACCCGTACGCATCTAGGGTGAGGGTTTTGAAAAGTACGCTGTCGATAAAAAATGGGCGCGAGGGGAATCTGAGGGTAAAGTGGGAAATAAATGTAAAAGAGGGGAACCCTCATCCATGAAAAAAGTTAACTTCTTTATTTTAAAGAGAATCTGACTAAAGCTCGTCATAATTCTCCGAGGGAGTTGGTCTACGGAGTACGGGCCCGGGGCCTGTTAATCTTTAATCCACCGAGGAAACCGGTTGAATAGATAAAAAATTTAAAGTACCGACTAACTCTTGCGTTAGGGAGTTGGACAGAAAAAAGATGAGAATTTGTCGAAAGTCTGGAACTGCAAGCTCTCCTTAAAGGATGAGGCATGCAGTTAGAGAGTTCAGAAAAGCAGTGTCCGTTATAATAGCAATTAACAATAGTAAAGAGAGAGTGAGGCAACATTGCGGCGAAGAGAGAGGTATTGAAGTGAGTCGTAACAGGCGGGAAATTGATGAGACGAAAACCCTTTGATTCCACCCGATCAAGTAGAACTGTGTAGTTTGAGCCACCCCATACATGAGTACTGAGTAGCGTGCTCCATACAGGGAAAACGGAGGGTGCAGTGGGGAAGAGGTTTGTAAAAGGGACGCAACATTGCAATGTCATCTATATTTGTTATTTTGTGATTGCATGCAACACCCGCAGTCCGACATTTCGCCACCATACTATTCATATAAATCATATTTACTAATGTCAGTGAAGGCAAGTGTAAAAATAAATGGTCGAAAGACTGCAATCTGACTTAGTTGACGAAAATTATTATATAAAAGTCTCATCTCTCCGCGCTCTAGTTTTATGTGATGCGTTTTGCTAAAGGTCCGGTGTTCACTAACGCATGAAAGCACATTACACCACTCGGTACAGTATGTTTACAAAAGTGAGTGCCCATCTCAACTTCTAATCTTCCTGAATATCACCTTATGCTACTTTTAAAAAGAACAGGAAAAGTGGACTGTAGAAAAGAGGTAGGAAACGTAGTTAGTCGTATGTTCCTCGAACATGAAACGGGAAGACTCGTAATATCCTAAATATAAAATATAATATCCTTCTTCTAAAATAAGAATAAGGGAGAATAAGGCAAAAGACGCAACTCGTAATACTAAATTAATGGTTATATATTATTGGTGTTTCAGATACCTTTACGTCCTGTTCCGTCGTCAGCAATTATGCGGCTTCAGAAGTCTAAACAAACAAGCGCGCGTTAATGGATCGAGTCGCAGAAAGGGTTTCTCTACTCAAACTCCTGTCATGAACAACTCCACCCGATCCATAATAAACGGTAAGGGAAGCTAAAGATTTACAAAGGAGACATACCAATAATTTACCTTGTACAAAATGAAGATAACACCTTACATTAGTATACTGTTAGTTGTATGGTGTGGGTTTGTGCGATTGCAAATTCATAAACGGCGACCGGAGAACGCAGTGACATACGAGCATTTACTCTAGTGCCGCTAAAAAGGAATGATCATCTGAATATAAATAAGCTCTCTCTCTCTCTCTGGGCCTTACTAAGTTTAAGGTAAATTTCGTTATATAAAAGTATGAATTGTTTCCATAAATTATATGAATAGATACTTCAAATATATGGAAAAAATAATAACGAAATTTACCTTAAACTTAGTAGGGGCCAGTTGCCCCCTGCAGGTGCCCAGTTACCCCATCTTACGGTATATATATATGTTACGGCCTTTTTGCAAAAGGGTTAAGTCGTGATATTTTCATTAAACAACGAAAGTACCACGACTTAACCTAACCAATTGTCAAGGGCAGAAAGTGACCTAACTGGGCATTCAACTAACCTAAATCGGCCTTTCTTTTGCAAAAGGCCGTAATATATATATATATATATATATATATATATATACAATATATATATATATATATATATATATATATATATATATATATATATACACAGTATATTAAAAAAATGGGATTCTGTAAATTTTCTAAAATATGACCCTTAAAGAAAATGTAATCATGCGAATAACAGTTGAAATTCAGCCTACGACGAACGTTCCTCTTCATTAGTAACAACAACAACAACAACAATAATAATAATATCAATATAGCAATTTAATATTGCATTTATACGTGTTGATGACGCACATCAGTACAACAGGAAGCATATATACACACACACACACACACACACACACACACCACACACACACAAATATATATATATATATATATATATATATATATATTCATAACAGTACATTCAGATAAATGGGACAGTAATGCCTTCATGTACAGTATATGAAACTTGCATAGCATAGAACTGCCATTAAGAAGCAAATTTTATGCTTTATTTGCAAAATGGAGTTATTTGGTAAATCTTATTAGATAATGGAGAGTAATGAGGTTATTTATACTAGTTTTAAAGATATAGAGAGAGGGAGAGAAAAAGGACATAATGGTTATCTACACTAAGCTAAAACATATGTTTCTAAATACATACAGTATGTATATTCAGCTAAGATTATGCATCCGCATAACTACACATAATTACATATACGAGGTAGTTACTCGTAGGTATTCAGCTAAGATCATACGTTCGCATTTGTTGTGATATAAGAGGCTAAAATATTAAATATTAAATAATTAACTAGCGAATATTAAATACTTCGCGAATTGAGTATATGAACAACGTTAGTGTAGATACCTTGTCCTTGCACATATTTTTTTTTATTTCACCATTTATTACTTTCTCTTTTGGTTTTGTTTATATACGAATACAGATTAATTTTTTATTATGGAAATATGAGTATAGAGGAATATGGATGTAGGGATATGGCGATCCCATCGCTCGCCGAAGGGTGCAACAGCTAGCTCCGCATCTCCTGCGTTACCAGCAGAGATGGATCGGGTTGGGGTCTTATTCTTCCTTTCTCCCAACGGAGTGCAACAATAGCCTCGGACGTGGGTGCCGCACCTGCCTGGGCCGCCCACGTAGCTGCAGGCAAGCACGTGTGGGTGTGTGGGGTGTAAGGAGAATAAATGATGAGCAAAGAGAAATGGTGCAGGTGTTCAAAGGTGGAAGGTTCGATGTCATGGGATTGTGTGAAACTAAGATGAAAGGAGGTGGATAGTGCGAATGGGGCGTGTGTTAAGTGTGTGAGGGCGGGTGAGAGCGACAGGATGAGAGGTAAAAAAGGTGTGAGCCTGCTGATGAATCATGGTATGTAGCGATGAGAGACTTCTCGCGTGTCAATTTCCCGGAATGTGTGTGTGTGAAATTTAAGTTTGTGAGAGTGAAGGTGGCGGTAGTAGTGTGATGGTAAGTGTGAGAATGAGAAAGAGAGCTTCATAATGTGGTCGGAAGTGTGCTCGAATGTCACAAAATGTTTGTGAGAGTAGACATGAATGGGAAAGTTGGTATGGGTCCAGAGAATGAGTGTTGGGGAAACATGGTGTACCAGGAGTGAATGATATGATATGGGTGTAGGCTGAAAGGATATGCAGTGAAAGCTGTGTGTAAGGAATATATATTTTGAACATAAATGTACCTGGTATAAGACAAATGATATACATAGTGAGAGAAGTATGATAGATTCTGTGCAACACGTGCAACCACCATCTCACACGTGCAACAGCGTGGTGAGATGCCGAGGTTGCATCAACGGTTGAAGATAAAAGGAGGAAATGGTTGTTGTGTGCGCAGCAAGTGGCGACTCCAGGATTCTGAAATTGGGAAGGCGGAAGGGTGGCAGAGAGATAGGCTTGGGAGACGAATATTCATTTGATACACTGATTAATTTATATTGCATATATATATATAAAATAATTATATATATATATATATATATATATATATATATATATATATATATATATATATATATATATATATATATATATATATATATATTATTATATATACTGTATATATATATATATATATATATATATATTATATATATAATATAATATATATATATATATATAATATATATATATAAATAATTATAATTATATTATATACAGCGTGTCCCAAAGAAATGTATACCCACTTTGTTCGATAATACCAGCTATGAGGATAATAAATATATTACTTTTTATATGTTTTTTAATAAAGAATTTTCTCCTGAATCTAAATATGTAATTATTTTTATTAAAAATTGAAGAACAAAAACGTTACAGATGTTTAAATTATAATTATTATTTTCGAGACTTCATGTGCGATATTTTCTAATATTTTAACCGACTGTTTTGAGATACTTATGTTTAGTGTTGATATTGAAGCATAAATGTTGTAATTATTAGTTAATTGAAAAAATTTACAAATTCCATGGTTAAATGACACTTTATCTAAGATGTTCGACGTCTTCCAGAACGTTGTTTTTGTAAGTTTTGCACAGTGCCGTCGGTTTCAAACTTATCTCGTATACGTGCAAAAATATTAGAAAATATCGCACATGAAGTCTCGAAAATAATAATTATAATTTAAACATCTGTAACTTTTTTGTTTTTCAATTTTTAATAAAAATAATTACATATTTAGATTTAGGAGAAAATTCTTTATTAAAAAACATATAAAAAGTAATATATTTATTCCTCATAGCTGGTATTATCGAACAAAGTGGATATACATTTCTTTGGGACACGCTGTATATACAGTATATATATATATATATATATATATATATATATATTATATATATATAATTTAGGGTGGTTCTTATTTTTCGAAATTGCAAATTTCACTGTCTCACCCCCCCTCAATATATTCCAGTTGACAAAAAACAAAATATACAATATCTCAAGTAATTATAAATATTCTTATTGGTGCCGCACAAGGACTCAAATTTAGTTAATTATTGAAACATAAATATACGAATTTTTTATTAGCGTTCCACTATAAGGGCAAATAACAGCAGTTATAGAACAGCATTAACTAAAATAGACATTGACTACTGATTAATTAGAAACTGAATTAAACTAAACATTTTTGGACTGAAAGCATAGTAGATTTGGCCTAGTAGGGATGGTTGCTTATGAGGCACCCTTAAATAGTAATTGATTTTAATAAAACTTCTTTGGTACACGTTTTATATTAATAGGAAAACAATGCGGGGGTGAGACCTCCAAATTTTGGTTGATTGGGTGGTTCTTATATGTATAGGAAAAATTAAATATATAAAATTTCGGGGTTTCACCCCCGCATTTTTTTTCTATTAATATAAAATGAGTACCAAAGAAGTTTTATTAAAATCAATTAATATTTAAGGGTGCCTCATAAGCAGCCATCCCTACTAGGTCAAATCTACTATATTTGTATATTTATGTTTCAATAATTAACTAAATTTGAGTCCTTGTGCGGGACCAATAAGAATATTTATAATTACTTGAGATTTTGCATATTTTGTTTTTTTGTCAAATGGAATATATTGAGGGATGAGACGGTGAAATTTGCAATTTAAAAAAATAAGAACCACCCTAAATATATATATATATATATATATATATATATATATGAAAATTATTTCACGAAAGTAACACGTGAAAAATTTTATGATGAATAAAACCACGAAGGAAAGGAAACACAGAATGGTGCTCAAGCGCTTTCGTCTAATGACATCCTCAGTGTTCCTGAGGATGTCATTAGACGAAAGCGCTTGAGCACCATTCTGTGTTTCCTTTCCTTCGTGGTTTTATTCATCATATATATATATATATATATATTTTTTTTTTAATTGGGGTTGTTTAACCTCCTTCGCATCATCTAAGGTCATATGACGGAGGGGACCTACAGCTTTACGTGGAATCCGAACCACGGGTCGCTACATAATTTGGGCGCGGAGGACGGTCTTCCATCCAACTACTACCCAGACCCAATGTCGCTTAACTTCGCTGATCATATAATATATATATATATGTATATATGCCATATGATTCCATGCTTGAACCAGTATATTTCATAAATTGTTTCTCACAGAAGTAATGATGAGTCTCACCATTTTCACATAACCAAAATGAAATGACACAAAATTAAATGTAACACTGTCAAACAATGGCATAGTTTAATAGGGTGTCAATTTTGGAGGTGAAAATTAATTTTTGCCAATTCCTTCACTGAGGGGTTTTAAAAATATGTTTTTGGATGTGAAGAATTCAAATCTGCTATTATTTTTGTGATTGCTCAACACTTAGCTTGGTAAATCTACGTTTGATTAAAAAGCACATAAATTGCTCTCGGAAAACAACATTTATTAATTTTAGCTTCTCAAAATGTCAGGTAATGCTATAAAAATTTTAGTTTCTCTGCATAAAACATATCCTAGTAATCATAAAACATATCCTTGTAATCATAAAATAACATTAGAAAGTAATGACATCAGTAAAAAAAATATTTAAACAAGTTTCATCAAGTCTTGCTTTGATTCGTTCTTGGACATCAGCCGCCGACTTGCTTCTTGGCCTCTGATATAGCCCTCACGTTTCTCATGTGTATACACCCTGCCTGCTGCCTCTGTGACTTGTTTCACACACCTCTCTATTGACTGAGCATGACAGGGCCACTGTGGAACTTGCATAGGCTTGTCAAAGAACTTCTTTACTTCCGCTGTAGTCAGTTTACATGTCAAAGGAGGTTCAAATACCCCGTCAGACCAGTCTGTCAGCTCCAACACGGAAGAAGCACTGGGGTTGATGGAAGGTGTCTTCCTGGGACGTACAGAAAGATCTCCAAGTGTGTCATCATCTCCACCCCTCATGTCAACAATCTTTGGACACCAGCTCTCCTCTCCTCACTGTCATCTGAGCACAAGAGTGTCTGGATTATCATTTCGCTGAATGCATACCATGCTGAGCGCTTGATGGTTGGCAAAACAGCATCCACTACAGCCTTCTTTTGCAGCCTAACTAGCCGTAGCTGAAACAAGATGTGGCGTGGGCCTTCCACCCAAGAGTGTTTTACTTTGATGTTGAACCAACAGGGGTAGTACACACCAACAATGTATTCCACTATCAGTCTTAAGTTGTTGAGGGTTTTGCCTTTAAGGCCATGTTTTGAAACCCATATGCGACAAAGCCTGTTTGCTGTTGTCAACCACCTTGAATGGCTCACTGGACCAATTTCAAGAAGGGCCAGATCTGTGGGAAGTTCTCCTGTCCTTATGGCCTGTGTGATCCTATACCCGTACGCTTGATCAGTAGAGAGATCCTTTACGACATTGTCACTCAGTGAAGTAAGAGGCTCTCCAATTGAGAGTTTGGTGAATGAAGGATCAATTTCAAGTTCGGTTGCAGTGTCTAGCATCTTGCCAATGTTACCTGTCCACTTGTTTTAGACAAGGTCTTCCCATCCAGTGCTGTGATCAAGTGTCGCAGGGGTAACTCGTTAGTGTGGAGGGCACAAACCAACCAGATCAGCTTACGGCAAAGCTTGACCTCTACCCAATGCATGGAACCACCCTCCCAGCCAGTGTTAACATTTGTAGAATCACCTCCAATGGCCTGCAGGCTTTTATCAATGCCCTTCTTCTTCATGAAATCTACAAGATTATCAACAATAACTTCAGCAGGTTTTTTTCTCGTTGAGCCTTTCTCAGGAGTGAAATGGTAGAGATATCTTCCACCTGGCTCACTGCACACAGAATAATGCTCTTCTTTGATGATGCTGGGGAACTGACGATCTGAATTGTCTGCTTTCAGCATAACTTTAGTTGTATCTTGACGGCCGTCAAAGAAGATGCAGTCAATTTCACCCTTCTTACAAAGATCATCAAATTCCTGATCCAGGGATCTCATAACTTTTTCTTGGGCCCTCTTGACTTTATTGTGATCAACTACAAGTCTCTTGTCTTCTTCAGTGATCAAGCCAGCATCCATAAAGGCAGCAGTGGTGATGGCAGCTGTGGCACGCAGGCCAACACCATATCTGATGCTATGCATAGCAACATTAGGTATTTCTAATGTGTTGTACTCTGGCTTTTTATTGGAAGTTGAAGACGTGCTTGGTATTTCTAATGTCACTTCATAACTTCCATCCTTTCCATCTTGAGCATCAGCTATTTGTTCTTCATTTTCATCATCAGAGAAAATTATTTCATTTGATGGCATTGAAACATCCTGCTTACTTGTCTGCTTATATTCAGCAAGCCTTCTTCTTTCGTCTTCTTGCCGCTTCTGCTTTTTGACTTGTCTGTTGTGCTCAGGTTGATCTGGCAAGCCAATCTGATGTGGTCCAATAGAACCAGACTTGTCTCTCTGACCTTTAATGAAAGCAAGTTCCTTCACAGGGATCTTCATCTCCCTAGGGCATGTACAGTTAATGTGAGTTTCGTTTTTGCAACCAGCATCTGCAAAGCAGCCAAATTCAGAGCAGAGAACAATTTTACACTTGCAACTGAGGATGTCAAAAAGCTTGTCAAGTTTTGCAATGAAAGCCTCTTTGACATGTAGCTTTCCTCTCCCAAAAGATATGTTTTTGGCCTGCTCCCAGCTCTCTTGGATCTTGTTTAAGATTGTGACTCGTGAATTTACAACGGGGGCTACAAAAGAACTGTTTGCTCGTTCCCACTTTTCAAGCACTTTAGGGTAAATGTCCTTTGCAAGACTGGCTGCTGGGTAGTTTCTCACATCCTCACCACTTTGTTCTCTTAGCAGTAGCCCATATTTCAGAACGTCTCGCAGAGTTGGGAGTTCAGAGGGCAACAACTCTCTACCAGTTCCAATTAGGTTGCTCATATGTGTGAATGTCCCCAGTCTTGTCCTCCTTTTAGAAGCCATTTTAGGTCAATTCCCACTGGTTAGGATGGTAGCACTGACGGACAAGTAATCTTCAGCACACTGATGAATATGTTTCAACCTGTGAAATAAGCAAAAACAGCAGTGCATTATGTGTACAGCATATATAATTATTAATATAATAATTATTATATAATTCCACAAAAAGTAAAAAAAGTCACTATTTTTATGTAGCTTCTTACCAAGCAAAACTAAATTATATTAAATTAACAAAAATATCTTTAGAATTCCTAAGTCATGCTGCAACTTTTTAGCACCCCTCATATTTGGAATTTGAAAGTTGAAAAATTCGACACACCCTAATAGTTTAAGCTTGTTGAATTTTGTATTTCAAATACTCTTCATAAATTAATATACTGAACATATGACACACAACTATCAAGAAAACCCAAGCATTACGTATGTGAAAGAGAGACAAAAACTAACAAGACCTAATTCCTTACAAAAAGTACCTAAATTGCTTATGAATTGGTTTCCTTCATGGAAGAGGAATATATCTCATGGTAAGTTGTTACTCCATAACCTAATACTCTGGTTCAGAAGACGAAGTTGAAGGGCGGGAAAGGAAACTTAGGCCTACCTGTCTAGTTGCCTTGATCACGAGAGATACTGACTCGAAGGGCACAGTGAGAGAGGGGGAGATAATTGACTTACTGTACGGCAACATTTAGTAGGTTGCCAAGTGCGTACATTTATCAAAATATTGGAATTTCACAAATCAACCGAGATTAATCTAACTAAATGAAATACTTTTAATATGGGAGATGTATATTCTTAGATTCTTTAGGGGAGGCGGAAGAGAAGGCACCCGCCCCCCTCGCCTCCACTTAGCGTTGCCACTGGTGCGCAGGGTAATTGTGATAAAGAAGAAAGTGGCAGAAAAAAAGAGGGTGTATAAGGAGAGCAAGAGAAGCGTGAAGAAACTAGCGCAGCACAGGCCCGTAGCCAGGGGGGTCGGGGGGTCGAACAACCTCCCCCCTTGACAGGAAGGTCCACTTTTGTAACCATAGTTATAACTTATGATGTGATATTATAATATATAAATGACATCATTTAGTAAATAATCACTTGCACTTTTTTTTTCATTTTTTTTTAAACTTCACAAACTACTCCAAACTACTCTAAACTTAACTACTCTAAACCCCCTCCGCAGTGACTAGGTCGTTGCACCAAAAGGTCCGCTTTTCTACAATTTCGACCCCCCCCCTTAGGAAGTCCTGGCTACGGGACTGCGACAGAAGAAACACAGAGTAAGTAATGAGTTTGGAAGGAGGATGAATGAGAATTATGTAGAGAATAGAAAGTTGTTCTCCCTGGATATGGTGTACTTGATAATGATAATGCGCCCTGCTTATACCCTTACTGGGCGTATGGTAGAGAGCGGTGTTTTGTGTAAATTTGAGAAGCTTTTACTCGAAATTAAAATTAATTTAATGGCATGTCTTAAACCCCGAAATATGCATATACATAGTAAAATTCCAAAGAGCAAACATAAAAGAATTAAAATTAAATTAAAATGCAACTACAAAGCTTTTCGAAGGTATTTACCTCTTCTTTCGGGCAGGAATAAAACCTGATGTGAGAGACAGGGCACTCAGAAGAGAGTTCAAGAAACGTTATGCCTCTGACAACTGAAAACGTCTGGATATGGACTGCATAGACTATAGAAGATTCCTTGGATAAATAAAAGTTGGTTAAAAAATCTAAGGAAAATATACTGCACTATTTTTTACATTAAAATTATTGGTAGATTTTAATGAAATAGGCCTCAACTAATTTCCTCATATCACTATTATCAGCATTAACAAGCATATATCGACTTTTAACTTTAATTTCGTTGTTGTTTATAGACCTTCCGTTCAACCCTTCGATACCGATACTAGATTTTACACACTTCTTAGTAACTTTATTAATAATCGGAATAGTATAGTTGTCGGAGACTTTAACTGCCCTAACGTTAATTACGAGACTTTTACTTGTAATGATGAGGGTTTGAGACTGATTGAGTTCATGGAAGATAAATTTTTACGACAGATGGTTACCGAACCAACGCGCGGTGACAATATTTTAGACGTGGTGATGACGAACGACGAAAATATAGTCGAAGGTTTGGAAGTAGGTGAGAGTTTGGGATGTAGTGATCACCAAATTATTAGGTTTAAGCTATTGATAGGAAGACAGCAACGTAATAGAAGTCCCTGAGTTTCGTAGGTCTAATTTTCATAGTTTTGCGGATAGGATGAGAGTAGTGGAGTGGAATAATTTATTTATGAGTAATGACGCAAATTTTCATTGGGAGGCGTTTAAAGAAAGTTTTTTGAATATCGAAGGGGAGTTTATCCCTCGTAGGCCCAAGCGCGCCAGTAATCATGGTAGGCCCAAGTGGTGAACTATGGAAATATGAGAGTTCATAAACGAGCGTAACAGAGCGTAAGACTTAATAAGCGCAATGGCACGATAGCTAACTTTAATAGATATAGCGAGCTTAGACGTCAGGTTAAAAGATCTGTTAGGAATGCTAAGCGTAATTTTGAGATACTTGTAGCTGCGGATAGTAAACATAATCCGGAAAAGGTTTTTGACTACGTCAGTAATCGTAAGCCGATAAAAGATAACATAGGCCCTCTAGTGGACGCTAACGGCGCTTTGGCTTCCGACGCTCAGGCGATGGCGGATATTTTTAACAACTTTTTTGCGACAATTTTTACTGTAGAAGACGTAAATAATATTCCCGACTTGAACGATATCGTTCCATTTAGTAGCGAGACTATTTTGAATGAGATAACTGTTTACGAGGGTGAGATTGCGCATTATATCGATAAGCTAAAAGTGAGCAAGGCTCCAGGCCCTGACGCCCTTTATCCTAGACATTTGAAAGATTTGAAAGACGTTATCGTAGGCCCCTTAACAAAAATTTTTGATAAGTCACTAGAAGCGAGGATTATTCGTGAACACTTCAAATTAGCTAACGTTACGCCCATTTTTAAAAAAGGCGACCGCACAGTAGCCAGCAATTATAGGCCTATTAGCTTAACGTTAATTGTCGGTAAACTTTAGGAATCCGTAGTTAGGGATCGTATCATCGATCACTTAGAAAGTCGCGATTTGATTAATAGTAGTCAGCATGGGTTTCGACGCCATAAATCTTGTTTAACTAATTTGTTAGAGTTTTATAACGAAATAGTGCGCGAATACGATAGGCATAGAGCGGTTGACGTTATTTATTTAGACTTTAAAAAAGCGTTCGATACAGTTTCGCATAGAAGACTAATTGCGAAGGTTAAAGCGCAAGGCATACACGGTCAGGTAGCTAAATGGTTAGAGCAGGGGTTCCCAAATTGGTGTTCCGCGGAACACTTGTATACCGTGAGAAGTGTTCCGCGGAACACAATTTGGGAACCCCTGGGTTAGAGGAATGGCTTCGTGCAAGGAAATAGAGGGTCGTTGTTAATGGTAGGGAATCGGGGTGGCTGGATGTAGATAGCGGTGTCCCTCAGGGTTCAGTGTTAGGCCCATTGCTGATACTAAAATAGGCGGTAAAGTTCATAACGTGGACGATAAAAATAGGCTCCAAGACGATATAAACAGAATTATGGAGTGGACGGATAAGTGGCAGATGCAATTTAACGTAGACAAATGTAAAGTTTTGCATATAGGTTCTCGTAAGAACAATTACACGTACACGATGGATGATAGACAGCGAGCGTTGACGAGGAAGTAGATTTAGGCGTACGCGTATCTACGGATTTAAAAGTTAGGAACCAGTGCCTGGAGTATTGCGCAAAAGCTAATAGGATGTTAGACTTCATATCGCGTAATTTCGAATTTAACTCGAAGAATATAATATGCCGTTTAGTTTTGGTGCCCGTATTTGCGTGAGGATATTGATAGGTTGGAAAGGGTTCAGCGACGCGCCACGAAACTAATTCCGTCACTACGCAACAAATCTTAAGAAGATAAGATTAAAGAGTTAGACTTGCATTCACTCGAAACTAGGAGATTAAGGGGGTAGCTTATTGAAGTTTTCAAAATCGTTAATATAATCGGTAACGTAAATTTTGACAAATTGTTCATTTTCGATAATAGCAATACTCGTAATAACAGATTTAAATTGTGGCAGACGTTTCATTACTAACATCGCTAAAAACTTTTTTACGTTTAAAGTAATTGATAAATGGAGTAATCTTCCCGCATCCGTCATGAACTCTACCAGCGTTAATATGTTTAAAAACCGTTTAGATAGGTATTTTAAAAATATTAATGTCGTTTAAAATAATAAAACATTTAGCAACAGGAGCTCTGGGGATAATGGTCAAGGTTTGAGTCTGTTGACGATTAATGCCAGCTTGTGACATGCCAGCGTGTGATATGCCAGCAATAAAATTATTATTTAAAAAAAATTAGACTAACACGAAATTAGATGTAGCTCGTAGCGTAAACTAACACACTTTTTGTTATACTCTTCATACTTTTTTCTTTTTGTTCTTTTCGTATCTTCTCTTTACTTGCATGGCTCTAGTTTGCATGGTTTGTAAGCGTTCTTATTTTCAGGGCCTGGTTAAGGTTAGGGGGGCCCTACGCCAAGGGCTCAAAGGGTGGCCTCAAGCTCATCGTTAACACTATAATGTAGCTTCTTGAATATGTGTGGTCTTAAAATGCACAATAATTTACAAAAATATATACACACATACACTCATACAGTATAAAATGTGTGCATGCATGAGACAAAAATGTAAAACAAAATGAAGTACACAAAAGATTACGGCGTGAGTACATCATACAACTACAGATATTTTACTGGACCAGACACAGTGTACACTAAACATACCGACAATAAGTCTGCAAACTGTTGTAGGTCTATCCATAATAATAAAAAATTTGGAAGTCCTAGAAGACTAAGCCCGTGGTTTCTTTTCTAGCGGCACTTTTCTCTCATTATGTTCTAGTCTAACATTGTCACTGTGTGTGACAAAATGAAACACACCTCTAACATTTCTAATAATAGTTTTATTCATAGTAACTCAGATTTTTATAGAAATTACTTACAATGGCTTACAAATTTATTGACACTATAATTAAAATAAAATGTGGAAACTGACTCCTCCATTAACAAAAGTTTTTTCTTGACTTTTGTGCAGCGAAGTTCCTCACAATCTCGTTGAGAGGTAGTGATCGTGTGAGATTGAATTCTGTTGACAGGATACAGAGATTGCTCAGCTTTTTATCTGAAAGGCATGACCTCATACAGTTCTTAATCCTACCCATGCATGAAAAAGAACGTTCAGCCTCACAGACTGAAACACCAATGGTCAAGAATATTGCTACTGCTGTTTTCACATTAGGAAATACACTTGCAGTCAAAGGATGAGCAGTCAGATGCTTCATCACTTTCCTTGGGGTCTTTCGACAATTTAATGGAGAGCAATGGCGCAGTCACCCTTTGGGGCATGAATCAGAACACTTTTGGCAGTCAATAGGGAAGCGACGAAATTGTTCAAATTCAGTGTAGCTATCTTCGGCCAAATCACTTGGGTAAGCAGCCACGAGATCTGCAACTGATGATTCTGGAAGAGGATCTTTAGAAGCAAGGAGGAATATGCACCTGAAGGTCTTTTGAGCATCTGTGTAGGCACTGTGTCGCTTTTCAGTTGCCTGTGATAGGCGATCAACTATAAGAATGTAGCTCTCAACACGAAATTTCGTAGAGCCATTCAGCACCACATCCTCCGAGCCACTGTCATCACACATTTTCTTTGGCCTTCTGACCCTTGATTTCTGATAGTCCTCCGAGATGTCAGGCATTCTTTGTTTGGCAGCTGTTTCAAACTTATCAAACATTTCTCTCAGGTCTCTAATGAATGCAGCTAATGATTCAAATATAGAACAAGCTTCCTGCAGATCTAGGTCTTCTGTTTGAAGGATTGCACTTGAATTCTGAAAGCATTTTAAAATACACAACCAGAACTGACACATGAAGGATGTCTCCAGGAATGTCATTTTTTTCAACTAGAGATGAAGCCTTGACTCGTGTGTCAGATGACTGAGATGTGTCTTCACCCATATCACAGAGAAGATCCTAGAACTGTTGATAATTTCTGTCAACAGCTCGCACTGCTTCATAATGACTGTGCCAGCGAGTGTCACTAAGAGTCTTGAGAGTCAATAGACGCTTATAGTAGAAATATGGCTATCACAATAAAAAAACAATATCCTATTATACTTAACACAAATTTGTTGTATTATGTGGTCATAATGATTGTCTTTTTTCAGTTTCTAAGCAATCTTGTATTTACAGATGTTAAAAGATTTTATTTTATTTGTTTTTAAGGTGAGTACGGCGAGCGATAAAACTAGAGGGGAGGAGAAATTTCGGGGGGGGCCCTACGCCATGGCGTAACTGGCGTATGGTTTAACCAGGCCCTGCTTATTTTACTTCTTTTCATCTTTCACCCCTTTCCTATTCTCTTCGACTATTTTTCCGACTTGTCGGTAGTGGCCGGCGGATGATGATGGTGAGTCTTTCTCTCTCTTTTTCTGAATGAATGTTAACCCACGAATGATAGGTTTTGCTCTTACTTAACCCCTTATTCTCTTCTTTTAACCCCCTACTCTCTTCTTTCTCTCGGACTAACCTTAGAGTGGATCTCAGGGTCTTTGTTAGCCTTAGCTTCTGTAGATCTGTAGATTAATATTTATATAGTATGGTCACGTTCTAAGGCTAAATTTTCATCAGCAATATTTAGACTATATTTGTGCTGATAAAGTCGAAGGTTAAAGTCAATGGTCTCACCAATATACCAGAGCATTTCAAACATGGGATTTTGTAAACCCCAGTGTCAGTGGCGGATTATCAATGAGGCTATTGAGGCTGAAGCCTCAGGCTCCCATGCTTGAAGGGCCCCCCCCAATCAACTGAGTTTCGATGATATAATTCGAGATTTCGCAAACTTCTTTGATTAAATATGGCAGAGTACACAAACTGACAAATTCCCTGTTTTATTTTATGTTTTATAGGCTCTAAAGTAAAGTTTGTTTAATACTGTTTGGTTTTGGCAAACGGCAAAATACACTGTGTTAAGGTTCTTTTAAGTTTGTTTTTCAATTAGCCTGAGCACCGTACATATAATTCGTGTAAATGTACTATGTACTGTACATGTACATGTATTGTTAATAAAAAACTATAGAAAGGGGCCCCATATTCTTCATTGCCCCGGGGCCCCGCGGTGTCTTAATCTGCCTCTGCCCAGTGTTGGAGGCCCGTTCTGGCCTAACACTGGGGTTTACAAAATCCCATATTTAAATAATTAAATTGCTCTAAATGTTATATTGGTGAGACCATTGACTTTAAGCGTCGTCTTTATCAGCACAAATATAGTCTAAATATGGCTGATGAAAATTCAGCTTTAGAACGTGACCATACTGTATAAATATTAATAATTCATTTCTTCTTAATGCTGATAATAGTGATAGGAGGGAATTAGTTGAGCCCTATTTCATTAAAAAAATACCAATAATTTTAATGTAAAAAATAATATATTTTCCTTAAATTTTTTAACCAACTTTTATTTATCCAAAGAATCTTCTATACAGTCCGTATCCAGACGTTTCCAGTTGTCAGAGGCATAACGTTTCTTGAACTCTATTCTGAGTGCCTTGTCTCTCACATCAGTTTTTATTCCTGCCCGAAAGAAGAGGGAAGTACTTTCGAAAAGCGCTTTGCAGTTACCTTTTAATTTAACTAATTCTTTTAAGTCTTCTTTTGGTAATTTTATTATTTTATTGAATTTGCACAGTTATAGCGTTTTCAATATATATATATATATATATATATATATATATATACAGGGTGAGTCAAAAGTAGCGCCCGATTTCTGTTTTTTCGGCTGCAATTGTGCATCGATCACGAGGGAGTGCACTTTGAAAATTGCAAGTAAAACAGCTTGGTACAGTTCCGTAATAATTTTCCCCCGAATAAATCGTTAGATAAACATGTCATTCATTTATTTCTACCTTCTTGTACACTGTAATACAAATGGCAAACAAACAATCAACTGACAGAAATCGGGCGCTACTTTTGACTCACCCTGTATATATATATATATATATATATATATATATATATATATATATATATATAATCATGCGGGTTGCTTCTACAGAGCTTCAATTTAATATTTAGGAGAAATCCAATGACAAGGAGAAATGTAAATGCCATGAAAAGTCTTCTTTAATGCGCAACGTTTCGAGCAATACGCTCATCTTCAGGCTGTATAATAACAATGTGAAATTAAAATCAATAATTGAATGAAAAACAAGACAAAGAAAATTTCTATAACCTATTCATAAAGGCAAATTTTAAAAGACTGAAAAAAGAGGGTTAAATTCTAAGTTATACAGATTTACATATAAAATTAAGAAGCTATTTTTAAATACATATAGTAAATGTGAAATTAATACACTGGAAAAATTAACAATAGTACACTGGAATAATGAAACTAACTAACCTTTCACTGCAATTTCCGAGGCTAGACTAATTTAAGCAGAGGCAAAACGAGAAAACATAAGATGGTGAGGGCGATTGGGGAAGGGGGGATTATAAGGAATTGGGGAAGGAGGAGGGATTATAAGAAATTTAAGGGGACAGCTGATGAGTCAACATTTAGCGTAGGGGTCAAGGTTTTAATGTAAAGCGATTCCAAAATTCTAAGTGAGTTGGGACAAGTATTACAACCAAGAATTTTAAAATTGTCTAAAGTGACATCAGTTTTACATTTTATACTGTGTTCCCGAATACTAGAAACTTCTTTAGTTTTTAAAATTTTACCTGTTCGGCCACTTATTCCCATATGCGAATAAAATCTAGCCCTGAGAGAGCGAACAGTGCTGCCAATGTAATTCCCAAGGAGACACCTAGGGCAGGTAAATAAATATACAACACCGCTACGCAACGAGTCAGGGGTTCGATCCTTCGCTGAGAAAAAGCTATCTAAAGACGTTTTATTGATAAATATGATGCGGAAATCAGTATGAAAAAAATTTCCTTAACAATTTTGTAAATTTAAGCTTAAATTCCTTATTCAAAGGACCCATTTCAGGTACCAAGAAATATTTTATATCCTTCGGCACTGTAATACAAGGAAGTTGAGGGCTATAAACATTATTTAAGAAGGATCTAATTAGTTTATCCACATATTGAACAGGAAAACTATTATTGGTAAAGTATGATCTTAGATTATTAAATTCATCATTAAGTAAGGTAAAACTAGAGGTCAAATTATATCCTCTGAACAGGAGAGTTTTAATACAAGACATCTTATAGTTGAAATCAGTAAAACTAAAAAAATTCATGCCCAAACCAGTGAAAGTGGGTTTCCTGTAAACTGATGTAGTAATAGAATCACCGTTTTTCGAAATTAAAAGATCTAAAAAGGGGAGGGAGCCATTTTTCTCAGTTTCCATTGTATACGTTATATTGGGGTGCAAAGAATTTAGGAAGTTAAAGAATTGTTGCGCTTGTACCGCATTATCAAAGACAGCTATCGAATCATCAACGAAGCGTCGATAGAAAATTGGCTTGAGATGAGTGGGAGATTGTCTAAAAATTACACTTTCTAAATGAGTCATAAAAAAATCAGCTGCTAACTCATTTAGAAAGTGTAATTTTTAGACAATCTCCCACTCATCTCAAGCCAATTTTCTATCGACGCTTCGTTGATGATTCGATAGCTGTCTTTGATAATGCGGTACAAGCGCAACAATTCTTTAACTTCCTAAATTCTTTGCACCCCAATATAACGTATACAATGGAAACTGAGAAAAATGGCTCCCTCCCCTTTTTAGATCTTTTAATTTCGAAAAACGGTGATTCTATTACTACATCAGTTTACAGGAAACCCACTTTCACTGGTTTGGGCATGAATTTTTTTAGTTTTACTGATTTCAACTATAAGATGTCTTGTATTAAAACTCTCCTGTTCAGAGGATATAATTTGACCTCTAGTTTTACCTTACTTAATGATGAATTTAATAATCTAAGATCATACTTTACCAATAATAGTTTTCCTGTTCAATATGTGGATAAACTAATTAGATCCTTCTTAAATAATGTTTATAGCCCTCAACTTCCTTGTATTACAGTGCCGAAGGATATAAAATATTTCTTGGTACCTGAAATGGGTCCTTTGAATAAGGAATTTAAGCTTAAATTTACAAAATTGTTAAGGAAATTTTTTTATCATACTGATTTCCGCATCATATTTATTAATAAAACGTCTTTAGGTAGCTTTTTCTCAGCGAAGGATCGAACCCCTGACTCGTTGCGTAGCGGTGTTGTATATTTATTTACCTGCCCTAGGTGTCTCCTTGGGAATTACATTGGCAGCACTGTTCGCTCTCTCAGGGCTAGATTTTATTCGCATATGGGAATAAGTGGCCGAACAGGTAAAATTTTAAAAACTAAAGAAGTTTCTAGTATTCGGGAACACAGTATAAAATGTAAAACTGATGTCACTTTAGACAATTTTAAAATTCTTGGTTGTAATACTTGTCCCAACTCACTTAGAATTTTGGAATCGCTTTACATTAAAACCTTGACCCCTACGCTAAATGTTGACTCATCAGCTGTCCCCTTAAATTTCTTATAATCCCTCCTCCTTCCCCAATTCCTTATAATCCCCCTTCCCCAATCGCCCTCACCATCTTATGTTTTCTCGTTTTGCCTCTGCTTAAATTAGTCTAGCCTCGGAAATTGCAGTGAAAGGTTAGTTAGTTTCATTATTCCAGTGTACTATTGTTAATTTTTCCAGTGTATTAATTTCACATTTACTATATGTATTTAAAAATAGCTTCTTAATTTTATATGTAAATCTGTATAACTTAGAATTTAACCCTCTTTTTTCAGTCTTTTAAAATTTGCCTTTATGAATAGGTGAGTGTCCCAACTCACTTAGAATTTTGGAATCGCTTTACATTAAAACCTTGACCCCTACGCTAAATGTTGACTCATCAGCTGTCCCCTTAAATTTCTTATAATCCCTCCTCCTTCCCCAATTCCTTATAATCCCCCCTTCCCCAATCGCCCTCACCATCTTATGTTTTCTCGTTTTGCCTCTGCTTAAATTAGTCTAGCCTCGGAAATTGCAGTGAAAGGTTAGTTAGTTTCATTATTCCAGTGTACTATTGTTAATTTTTCCAGTGTATTAATTTCACATTTACTATATGTATTTAAAAATAGCTTCTTAATTTTATATGTAAATCTGTATAACTTAGAATTTAACCCTCTTTTTTCAGTCTTTTAAAATTTGCCTTTATGAATAGGTTATAGAAATTTTCTTTATCTTGTTTTTCATTCAATTATTGATTTTAATTTCACATTGTTATTATACAGCCTGAAGATGAGCGTATTGCTCGAAACGTTGCGCATTAAAGAAGACTTTTCATGGCATTTACATTTCTCATTGTCATTGGATTTCTCCTAAATATTATAATATATATATATATTATATATATATATATATATATATATATATATATTGGTCAAAAAAAGAAACGCAATTTTTGAGATTTATTAATAAACATGAGGACTCAGTATATAGTAAATGATTATTTAATATAACAAACAGTCAATAACGCGTATGGCCACCCCTAGCCACAATGCAGGCTTGGAGTCTGGCCCTCATCGACCTCAACAGTCTCTGCAGGAAAGCAACAGGGATGGCCCTCCACACTTCAATAATTGCATTGGTCAGTTCCCTGATGTTCTGCGGCTGATGCTGACGTCTGCGAACTCGCCGTTCAAGTTCATCCCATGCGTGCTCTATCGGTGACATGTCTGGGCTGAAGGCTGGCCATGGTAAGGTCTGCACCTGTTGTCCCTGCAGGTACGCCTGCACTATCCTGGCTGCATGAGGTCTGGCATTGTCCTGTTGCAGGAGCACCAATTCTGGATGTTGCCTCATGAATGGAAGAACATGTGGGTGAAGAATCTCATCCCTGTAGCGCTGGGCAGTCAGAGCGCCATCAACAACCACCAGCTCAGTTCTTGAAGCAAAGGCAATTCCTGCCCAAACCATGACACTTGGTCCTCCCCATCTGTCATGCTCCACTACTGCAGCATCTGAGTATCGCTCCCCTGGTCGTCTGTATACCCTGACACGGCCATCAGAATTGGACTGTCTGAAGCGAGACTCGTCAGAAAAGAGGACTTGGTTCCACATTCTTTGTGTCCAGCCACGGTGCTGATAGGCCCATTGCAGGCGTCGTTGCCTTCTTGCATCAGTGAGAAAAGGACCTCTGTAAGGCCTGCGGGATCGGAGTCCTGCATTACGGAGTCGGTTTCTGACGGTCTGGTCACTAATTCTGTTGTTGTGGATACCAGGTGTCTCTCTGGCTGTCTGACGAGCATTCCGCTGCCGGTGACGCAGGTGCTGCAGTACAATGTGGCGATCCTGGCGTTGGGTCGTCACACGAGGTCGCCCACGTCTTGGCAGGTCCTGAACACTTCCTGTGGCATTGTACCGTCTAACAAGCCTAGAGATTGTGCTGGGATGCACATGCATTCGTTGCGCAACTTGGACAGCAGACATGCCTGCATCCAACATGCCCAAGGCACGACCTCTGTTGACCTCTGAGAGTCGTGGCATGCCTCAATCGCTGGAAAAAGTTTGGTTTTCTCAACGGGCAGTGTGTATTCTGTGAAGTCAAAGAAAAAATGCATGCCTTCATAAAGAATACATTCAATTTAATCTCTGTTTATTGTTTGTAACAAAATGGCGTCTTAGCCGGGATTAGTCAGGTTTAAAAACATGCACTAAGTGGCTTTAAAAGATTTGAACAAACATTTAACCATAATCTTGAAACTGTGATAATACCACTAACAACTTAAATTTTACACCATATGCAAGCTAATTGCGTTTCTTTTTTTGACCAGTATATATATATATTCTTTGTGGAATTCTTTGTGGAATATTTATTTGCTTCACCTATAATTTGCTGTATTGGGTTCTATAGATGACATAAAGTGATATAAAAGAAAAATCAATTTTGCCCTACTAGCGCATTTTTGAGAAAAACAAAATGTCCGCTAGTCAAACATATAAATGCTTATAACTTGAAAAATATGCATCCAATTAAAAGACACTATAGAATAAAAATTATTCAAAATAAAAAACATACATTAGAAAGTGCCCTTTTATAAATTATTTTCTCAATTTTAAATTTTATCAAAATTTACCTCCGTGAATATCACAAATAAATCACTTTTTTCTAAATAAATGAAAAATTCTTTGATGACCGAAGTATATTACTTTGATAATAGTTAATAACCTTATATAATTTTGAATATTCAAACTATAATCTACAACAACACTAATCAACTAGAGAAATTATTGACATTTTATTACCACAATTGCAGAAACATATAATCAATACACTTCCAAAAAGATCCCTTTTCAAAAATCGTGAAGTGTTTGCTTTTATGAAATTTTGGTGAATTATTTCAGTCTCTAATTAAAAGCTAATTGTCAAAAAGTGAAGTCATTTCTTTCTTGGTTTCCATACATGACAGCAATGAACGAGACCTAATTCTTGCTCTTATAAATCCATCACGGGATTCTTGGGAATATACAGATGAGGCCGCATCGTTGACAAGTTTTATTGCCCTCTCGACACTTTGTGAATGAAGTGGATAATTGGGTAGGCACAGTTTTTTAACCCTAAGTGCATTGAGTTCAATATTTGTGAGCGCCATAGTGAGGGGAGGTTCAGTCAGCATTTCTTTTGACCAGTAAATAATATCATCCCATGCGTTTGCGTTGAAATTTATCTCAGGAACCTTAAATTCTCTGATTTTGGACAAATTTTCCGTTTTTGTTTTAATGTTCATGATGAAATCAACTGCTCTGTTTCGTTTTTGTTCTGATGTATCTAATAACACTGCTATCAGAACATTTTCGCAATGAGCAAAATATGCGTTTCTAGCAATGTAATGCTTCACTACATTCTGAACATCCTTTGGAAAAAGATGAACTCTTTTAATTGCTCCAAATATGTGATGTGGTCCATTCCATATATATGGTCTACTTTTGATATCGAACCAGCTTGGTCTATAATTTGTAACAATGAAGAAAATTAATGAATAAAGAGCCAATGAAGGAGTTTTTTCTGCAATGTATAGGCGGCAGACACGATTTGCTAATGTCAGCCATCGAGAATGGTTCAGTGGTCCGGGTTTTGTATTTTCCAAATCTTTTGGGACATTCCCACTTCTTATAGCCACAATAATTTTGTACAAATACTGTTGATCTTGGCTAATATCATCGATAACCTCTTCTGATATGTGTGTTAAAGCAATGCCTTCTCTAATTGGTTTGAAATTGACTGCAGGCATTTTTCCACATTCTTTCAGTGCTACTCCGATTTTTCCAGTGAAACATGTTGGACCTTTTGTTTTACCATCAAAATGTTCAAATAAGTGTCGAAGGGGAAGTTCATTTGTATGCAGCATACAAATGCTCCAATGTAACGGTTTCTTTAGTTTTTCTTCTATGAGGTGGATGATCCCACCCTTGGCACCTGTGTTGGTATTTGTACTGTCACATCCTATGAGACGAATGCTCTCATTAATAGCTGACTCTTGAAAGAAGGAGAACAAACTATCAGCTATATCTTGAGCTTTACCAGAAGAAGGAACTACATGGGTTAAATATTCATTTCCTGGCTCAGACACCAAAACATAGTGTTCCTCTCTAATGGAGTCTCCGTACCATTTGTTTCCTTTCTTCACCTTCACCAAAGTCTTGTCCTTTCTTCCGTCAAAAAATATAGCAGATATGACAGCAGGATTAGCTTTACTCTCCATCACCAAACGTTTTCTCATTTTCTCTCTTTCCCTTCGGATTTTGTTCTTGTCAATCAAAAGCGTACTATCTTCTTTAGTGATTGCTCCATAATCAACCAAAGCAGCTGAAGCCAAAGCAGCTGCTGCTCGATCTGAAATTCCAAATCCATCGGTTTCCATCGCTACAGTAGGCAATGGAAGTCTCATTTGACCTTGTATGGCAACTGACTCATAGTCTGATTCACTCTGATGTGGGTCTAATTCATATTGTGTGGAAGTACTCTCTACATCTGAAAAACACTCTATTTCGGTTAAAATATGAGACTCCTTCATTTCTCTTCTTCTTTTAACCATTCCTTCTTCTGTCCGCAATTTCCTAGACTGCATTTTTTAAATTCCTTTTGTCATAACTTTATCAAAGCCCCTATTTTCATTGTACGCGTCGATCGCTGATCCTGTAAAAACAGAAGCTCTTCTTTTGGTACCTTCAGTTCTCTTCGACAGGTGCATCTTATGTGAACATCTTCGCAGCTCTCAGGACTGCCAAAGTTTTGATGGGAGATAAAAGGACATTTACAGGCACTGATATCGCATAATTCTTCCAAGGTGTCATTAAAACTTTCTCTCATTTTGACACTACTTTTTGATCTACTAAGATTGTTTGCTTTGCCGATGAACCGCTCTAATTTGATATAAACTGATTTGTCAGCTATTGCAGGAATTGAAGCTTTTCTTCAAATGCAGAGTATATCTTCAGTAATTTTGTTGAAAATATCAGAGTTATGTGAAGTCACTGAAGTGTCTTCTTTTAAAAAAAACATGGTATTGGCCCACCTGTTTATTTGTTGGCAATGTTGTAAGAGGAAGCTCTTGTGCGGTTCCAAATATAAAAAGTGGTTTTGATTGACTCCTTGTAGCTCTAATGTTTGAAGCAGAAGCTATATTTGTTACTAATCAGAAATTACCAATTCCAAATCCAACAAAAACCTGAAAAATAAAAAAATTCATTAATCATCTGAAACATTTACATGAGGTACAAAATGTGAAATAAACAATTTTTGCTTCAGTAAACGTTTTTGTAAAAAGAATACTTTTCGAGTTATGAATCGTATAATGACTGGCTGGCGGCCATTTTTTGGTGGGAAAAATGGGGTACTTAGGATGAATTGAAAATTTTTTAATTCTCATATTCTTTTTTATCACCCTTCAATCCACCTTATTACCAGTGAAGCAATAGTTGAACAATTGATAAGGTCTTCAATTCTTGGTTTTATTCAATACTAAAAAAATTGAAAGAGAGAGAGAGAGAGAGAGAGAGAGAGAGAGAGAGAGAGAGAGAGAGAGAGAGAGAGAGAGTTACAAGGACAAGAGAAATCGTGACGGTAGAAACGCAACTCCACCTCACTTAATCCATGCCATGCATTTTTCAAGGTTTTTTTTTTTTGTTCGTTATGAAATTATGTTTTTTTTCATAATATTTTTCACTCTATTCTTAGACATATTAACAAGGCAGGCATGTGTGCGAGCGTGTTTTCTGTAATTGGATGTCTGTTTTGTTTATGTGTCTGCCAACGCTTTGAATGTCGCCGAATTTCATCTTGGGTCTCCCGCCATGAAAGATGTTTATGCAGCGAGTGATATAGTGTGTCGTTCATTCTTCACGGTGTTGTGCCACCACGAGAAAATCTCTTTCCAACGAGGAATATCAGCGGGAGGGCCCTGTATCCATCCCCGTCTACTTGTCCCTTATTGAGAATGAGTGTTTCGTGGGTGATCACCCGTTGTTTCTTTGGCGAATTCAGGAGTCTCCCACTTAGAGGAGTTTATGAGGCAAGTGATAAAAAAATGAGTTGCTCGAGTGTTGATCATGCTATGTGGGGTCACAGGGTCGCCGAGAGGGTGGGGAAGCCGGGTTAAATCCCGGGGGCCCGGATCTCTAGGGGGCCCGGAAAGAGTGGGGGAATAAAATCTAAAAATATTAATAAAGCAAGTGATTAAATAACAGAGCGGAAATATAATTAATGAACATGCATTTTATAGAGATTATCATACTGTATGTTTTGAATAGTGACTTGGACATATAATCAATCAGTTTGCTTGTTATGTACACAAAAAACATTCATAATAAAATACTGAGTAAACAGGTTGGCCCATATACCAATCCTTTCCCGGGGCCCGTGGCAGCTCTCGCCGGCCCTGTGTGGAGAACAACCAACCAAAGAGAGAGAGAGAGAGAGAGAGAGAGAGAGAGAGAGAATTCTTAAATTCTTCTTACTATGTTATTCGTAACGCTTTCTAAGTATAACACGCATGACTTTATAATAATGTAATATACAAGAGTTCAAAATAGGGATATAAAAGTGAAACTCAGCTGGCAATATGGCTTCATAAACCACGTCAAAGATATTATCGGACTCGAATAAGATCTTTATATGACTTTAAGTTTCAGTTCAGACTTAAAATTGAAATTCCTTTCCAGTGAATATTAAAACAGACATCTTTCTGGTTAAGTCTGTTTTTGCTACGACTTTTTTTTAGTCTGTTTTTGGATATTTGCTGATTGATCTTTGAACAGACTAATTTTTAACTTCTTTCACCATATATGGCATGGTTTGTAAGAGGAAAAATATAATGGTCGCTGATTTTAAAACTAAATAATTAAAATGTCACTAAAAGAACCCCATCTCACACACAAGAAAAAGGAATTTCTCTACTAATTTTGAAACATATAATTTTCACCAAAAAATCATTATTCATAATTTTTTATTTTAATTATTTTTTTCGACAAACTTGTTTCCAGACCCGTAGTCTCAGAAAAGGTTCGCCCTAAAACACAAAACTTGCAAAAAGCACAAGAAATTACTGATCAGTAATGATTTGGGTTTTGGGGGTTTGAAAATTTTATTAGTCACCAAAAAAGAAAAAAATATCCAAAGAAAAGAGAATATTATACCAATTAAAAATTTTTATGCTCCCCACAAATCCTATGCTTCCAGGCGAACTCTTTTCCGAAACAACATTCTATAGACAACAATTTCTGAACCCCCTCACCTCACCACCCATTCCAAAGGGTGTTTAAAAGTACCTGAGGATTCTATATGATTTTTAGAGTATCGATGTAATAAATCTTTTTGTCCTTTAGCTATATAGTATATACAGTGAATTTTGTCACCATAGACAGGCTGATGAACATCCCTCACCCCCTTACGGGTGTATATATACAGGAAACTATATATGTGACAACTAGTAGTGTGTGTGTGTGTGTGTGTGTGTGTGTGTATATATATATATATATATATATATATATATATATATATATATATATATATGGGATGTTCCATATATGGTCTGTGTGTATCATTCCGCCAATACGCCCATTTCAGGGTATGAGTAATTCGTAGCAGCATTGCCAAGCAAATAGGGAGTCGAAGTACTGATGAGGCTTTCGTACGTAGTTCATCACCACTAGTACTTGGAGAGAGAGAGAGGAATGAAGATATTATCTATCAGATTGAAACCTTGAGAACGGGTCATCATTCCCTCTTGCTATCTCTACCCGTCATTCGCATCGCCAGATTAGTTACAATAATTAATTAATGGAATTACTATTAATTGCTTTCATTAATTACCAGTTTCAATTTTTTCAGATGCTATGGCAAACGACTTAATAATAATAATAATAATAGTAATAATAATAATTTAGAATTTATTGGTCTATTTATATGTGTAGTGTCCAAGTTATAGGCACCACCTTCATAGGTTATTAATTTGTAATTAGCTAAAATTATTAATGATTAGGTATGCAGACGAAGTAATTTAGTTGATTAATATTTAAGGACACGAGTGATCTTTTTATCAAAACGAGGAATAAGGATAGATTTGGTTTCTTCCTTTATTGATAATAAAATAAACCTTTATTAATAATAAAATAAATACATTCTTTTCAATTTACAATGACGTGACTAAGTGTGAAGCTCGACTATTTATTTTATTTAATTTGGCACTTAAGCTTTAGGCTTTACTTAACTTTAATTAACAAAATAAATAAATGCTTACAGTGAATAATAATAATGCAACGGCTTCAACTGAAAGTGCAGCGATACTGTGATCCTTGGTGATGCCATTCGATACGCAATTGAAAACTATAAAGAGGACCACTACACGTGTATAAAACCTCATTCGTAGTAACAAGAAATATCTATTTATTTATCTCTCAATCTATCTATCGATCTATTTATCTATCTATCTATATGAAATACCTATCTAGCTATACGAAATAATAATAATAATACCTAAATGAAATAATGAAATAACAGACCTCTGCAAATGCTTTTAACAAAGTCATGATATAACTTAATCAAAAATTGAATGCAATTAATGTAGGTAAATTTTGGTTCGAAGAGAAATATACCAAACTAAAATTCTATCTCCATCTTTAAACCACTCGTTTCTTTTATGAATTTATTCTTTTATCCACCTTTTTTTTACCAATTTATCACTTTATCATGTTTAATTCCATTCTTTTGAACGACTCACGTATACCTTCATACTGTAATTAATACTTTTTTATTTTACAAAAATAAACAATTTTTGTTTGTTTGATTAGTGATGGCTCTCCCTTACCGATTTTAATTTCATAATTGGTTTTCCAATAAACCACCTTTCCTCACCCCACCCTCCCCAACCAACAAACTTTCTTCGTCTTTTTACCAACCATTATGCAGTTAATAATTTTCTTTACCAAGTCAGATCACTTTTATTCCTTTATCTCTGTTATTCACCGCTTTATCAGTTATAAGCACATCACGTATGTTCCATATTCATCTTCAAAAATTTAATTTTAAGTTTTAACTTATATATATATATATTATATATATATATATATATATATATGCACTAAAATCACAAAATAACACGTGACCTTATTAATAAGCAAACAACCACAGGGAAAAGGAAACACAAAGTCCGAGCGATAATGTGAATAATGTGAATATATCACGAAAGCGCTCGGACTTTGTTTCCTTTTCCCTGTGGTTGTTTGCTTATATATATATATATGTCGTGTCTATCTTTTCAACTTCTTTTTAATAGCTAGGACTGTCTCTGAACAGAGAGCTTCAATTCCCATATAAAAGCTAGTGCAATAATGAAGCTCTAATAGCATACAGTAATAGTATGCCTTCTGTATATGCTCTATTACGCCGCCCTCCTCAATCTCACTGGATACGTATTCTGGCAACATCTTGGCTAAATACACTACATATCTACATAGACCTATCGATATGGAACGTACAAAGTAGGCTTGTGCGAATTTCAACTAAATGCCAATCTTTTAAGCATTGATGAGAAACGAGTTGTTTCAAAAGTTCTTAGAAAACGACTTGAAGTTTAGAATACCGGCGTGCTAAGGGATAAGATCATACGGTCAGCATGGAATGGTGGTACACAGTATTACAATAGCGATGTGACAGTAGGTCCAGGCCATTATTCTAAAACGGAGAGTATTATAAGAGATTTAAGTAGGAGTTTAAAGAAATCGAAACTTACAAACGATCTACGTTTCAAAATCATATGTGGCGTGGATCACAGGATCAACGAACGCTCTATTCCTATCCTCAAAGAATAAAAGAAACATTAGGGATAAAGAAGTGTTTAAGATTCTTCCCAGTGGAAGATACAATTATGAATTCGAAAGAAATACTTCTCACGAGCTACTGGATGATGAGACTATTTTACTGTACCACCTAAAATTGGATAGTTGTTAGACAGGCCTTCTATGTGTTACCTGTACAGCAATATCGTGGAACACCTGTGTGTGTGTGTGTGTGACCTGGAGTGATAATGTTTCTTTTTGCCGTCTTATAAGGTTGGAGGACGTTGTTTCTCCTACAGCCCTTTTATGGTGAACACAGTATATTGTTAGTTAATAAACTAAACACAAAATCTCCGTATTATAACTCATTTAAAGTAATAATTAAAGGGGTAAATTCGCATTTCAACCTGTACAATATGAGTCAGTTGCCAGAAGGTATTGTTGTTAATGAGTTTATTCACTTTTCCAGATTTGATAACAGGCAAAATAATAATAATAATAATAATAATAATAATAATAATAATAATAGGCACCCTAACGGTAATGCCTTAATAAGTTTTCTATCAGTCATGGCGGATAACTTGTTGAAAATAGTCTCATATAACGTAAGGTCAGTGAGGAATTAAATTGTAGATAGTCATAAAATCTGTGACTGCAGATTTGATACTCCTGCAAGAGCACTAGCTACCTAAGCAAGAGCTAAAATTCCTCTCTACCATCAATGATGACTTTATGTACCATGCGTCATCAGCAGTAGACTTGTCAGATGAATTAATGTACGGTAGGCCTTTTGGTGATGTTGCTTTCTTAATAAGGAAAAATTTGTCAAAACATATAAAATTTTGGTGCTCTTCCAATATGTGCTCTACCGCGAAACTGTGATCTACCATATTCCAATACGTGCTCTACCGTGAAACTAGCCTTATAAGGCTAACTAACGAAAATATCATGACTTAACCTAACCAATCGTTAGGTCAACTATACGCCCTTGACGATTGGTTAGGTTAAGTCGTGATATTTTCGTTAGTTAGCCTTATAAGGCTAACTAACGTACCTGCTGCTAATCCGAATAAAATCTAAGGTAGATCACGTATTGGAATGTAAATTTTAAGGTAGAGCACATATTGGAAGAGCACCAAAATTTTTAACAAGCGATAATGTAAGGTTGTTAGGCATTGAATTACAAGTGAACAATGATTGCATATTAATTGTAAACTGCTATTTACCATACAACAACGGCAGTAATCTAGATGAATACATTGATTTACTGTATAAAATTAAGTCATTATCAGATAACCCCAAATATTCTCACTGTATAATAATGGGGGACTTTAACGCGCATGTGAACTCAGAATTCTTTGTAGAATTGAGTAACACGTGCGAGTCGGCCAAATTAAGTATAAGTGATGTAGATGTATTAGCGGTAACCAGTGGTAATTTTACATACGTTAGTGATATGAGTGGTACCACCAGGTGGATTGATTATTGTCTCGCTAGTAATAATTTAAAGGATCGAATTGTTAGAGTTCGTATTCTGCATGATTTCCCCCTTTCTGATCATAGACCATTAGAACTATTAATAATTTTACTAATTTATGCGCAACACGACATAGCAAGAATTCAATAGGTAAGAATAATCGCGTCGATTGGTCTAATGTTAATATACAACAGAGAATAGAATACAAAGACAGAACAGGTCACCCCTTTAATAATTTAGAAATTTTGCATCGTGCCTGTAGTAATCCTTGCTCAAATGATTCTCACTATAAACTCATAGATAGGTATCATAGTAAGATAGTATCCCTGTTAAGAGAAGCAGGAAGCCGCCTGATTAAATCTTACAACTATCATACTAAGATTATTCCTGGATGGAATGATTTTATTGCCCCCCCCTGAAGAGAGAATCGAAAGACGCCTATGATTTGTGGTGCATTCATGGTAGACCCAGATTAGGACCAGTATACATGAATATGTGTAGAAGTAGGGGTCCGTATAAGGCGGCCATAAGGCGATGTAAACAGGAAGAAGAGTCTATTCGAGCGTCAAAAACCTGTGAAACTCGCATAAATAACGATAATAAAAATTTTTGGAAATTTGTTAAGAATCAAACGAGTGTCAAAAGTGTCCTCCCTTCGACAATCGATGGGGTGTCGGGGGAAGATGAAATTACAAAGCTGTGGAAAAACCACTACTCTAACATTCTTAACAGTGCGAGTAGAGATAATCTTAAGATAGATTGCAGCGAAACGACTGTGGGAGGGACAAGGGAAAATACTTTGCTTTGATATCAGTTCCTGAAGTAAAGAGGTTAATTAAAGAGTTAAAGACTGGTTCTGCGTCAGGGGTAGATGACCTATCGAATGAGCACTTAAAATATGCCAATGACGTAGTATGTCTGCAGATATCATTGCTCTTATCAGCCATGCTTGTTCATAGCCATATCCCTGCAGAGTTCATGAGGGTATTTATCTTGCCCCTGGTCAAAAATAAGTATGGAGACATTTTGTCTAACAATAATTACAGGCCCACTGCTGTCGCTTCCTGCTTTTCGAAACTACTAGAAAAACTCTTGTTACTCCGATTAAATGATTACCTATGGACATCTCCTAATCAGTTTGGTTTTAAAAGGTCGCACTCAACTGACCTGTGTATCTATGTACTTAAAGAAACAATTTCTAAATACATTGACAGTAATTCAACTATTTATAGCTGTTTTCTAGATATAAGTAAGGCATATGATAGAGTGAACCACAATATTTTATTTACAAAACTGTTCGGTGGGGCAATGTACTATCCGAATTTTTTGGCTCCTCTTGCGGGATGAGACAAGGCTCCTTGCTCTCCCCTATGCTGTTTCATGTGTATATTGACGGATTAATTGCTTCACTTAATGAGGCAACAATGCGATGTTGTATAGATAACACAAGGATAAATATCTTAGTTTATGCCGGTGATATGGTGTTAAGTCCCTCTGTTAAAGGTCTGGATCGGCTACTAAAAGTCTGCGAAGTGTATTCGCAAAAACATGATATTCTTTTTAATGTTACAAAAACTAAGGTTATGCAGTTTCATCCTAAAAGCTATAATCAGCCAGCTGACATTAGGTTTAAAATGAAAGGTGAAGTAATTGAGGAAGTAGAAGAGTTTAAGTATCTGAGTTAAACTATTACCAGCTCCTTGAGTGATGACTCGGATATAAGAAAACAATCTCGAAGCCTTTGTGCTAAAGCGAATATGACTATGAGGAACCTCCGGTTCTGTACAAGTGAAGCTAAAGACACTCTCTTTCGTACTTTCTGTAGTAATATATACGGACAGCCACTCTGGGTGAATTATAAAAAAGATTCTGGCAGAACTTTAAATTTGCTGTACAACAGGTCTTTTAGACTCTTACATAAATTACCCCCGAGATGCTCAGCTTCGCAAATGTTTGCTACCCGCAATGTCCCGAGCTTTCCGGAGGTAACAAGACGTGCTTAGTACAGTCTAATGCAAAGAATTTTAAAAATCAACCAACCCGATTATCCAAGCTATCCATGAGTCCTGCCGTTTATCCTCTAAGCTATGGACTTTTTGGTACGAAAACGTCTGTCTGTAGCTCCACTTAACTTCGACATTACTGTATTATTTCTAATCAATTGTATATATTTTTATTCTTAGTATGTGAACTGTCATTGTATTAATAATATTTGTCATATGGACTATAGTCTGCCAATAAACCTTTTTATTTTCATTTTCATTTCATTATCATCATCAATAGTTACACTACTCTCATCACTGATAGTGCTGGTTTATTCCAAGGCCAGCTGCTTCTGCTCACCACGCCACTTCCTTTCTAAACTTGCCTCTTTTCTCTTCGTTGTCCTCGATTCCTTAGAAGCAAGAACCTTATCCACCTGGCCCATGCACCCTCGGCGTCATTTTTTCCTCTGAACAAAAAGAAAGTCTCTGTCCTCTTGGATCCTGATCAGGTTCAGGGAATCCCCATGGGCGATATCAAAGAGTCGCCCAGATCATCGACAAACTTTGCTTCATTCGATCGCTGCGTTTTAGTCTTCTTGGCCTTCTTCTTAGACTTTGTCCACTTTTCAATTAGTTGTTCGAGTTTGGTGATGGCATACTACGCCGTACAAATCAGAATTCAACCTTGTCCCAAACTACTGCAGTCTCCTTGATCACAGCCCTTGAGCTTTCACGAATCATCTTCTTCAAAGCTTTGTGATGATAAGAGAACATGCTCTACACTTTCCTGTTGGAAGGTAATTTATTTCACAATATTTCATTTTCTTGTTGGTCTATCAGCTACAGTGCTGTCTTGCTCTTTGTTATATGAGTATGGGCATTTTCACAACCCGTGGGGCAAACAATGAGAATAACGAAATCGCAAGAACAGAAGACAGTCAACACCCACCCGGCACTTTTTGAGATCGCTGCTATACTGACTGAGTATACACACACACACACACACACACACACACACACACCACACACACAAATAATTAAATAAATAAACTGGCTTCAGCGTGTTTGTCGAGATGCACGGGCCGTTTTCTATATTTTTAACCTCATTGAGCAACCCCTAAATATGATTCGATTTAGCAAAATTTCGCACGAACATTGTGTATGTATTGGCTTTGGCCAAAAGCGTTGCATCACCCTAGAACTTTTTAAGTTTGGTTGATAAAGTCAAATGAAACCTGCACGCTACTACTGCTACTACTTCTGAGCATGGGCGTCGGTTGCTTCTCAAAAATTACACTTCTGCTAAGAAACTTGCTACTTTAGATACACATAAACAAACGACACATTCAAAAATTATCAAAGATAGATATATTAAAGAAATATAACTTCGAATAAACATGGTAATTGGTATGTTGTTCCCCTCCCCTACACGTAAAAATGGAGGGAACATGTTCCCCTCGTACCCCCCACGATCGACGCCCATGCTTCTGAGTGTTTCAACTCCTTTGTCCATAGCTATACTCTTGCCAGCGTTCGTAGTTCAGTGGGTAACACCATTTCCTTATTAACGAAATAAAGACACTGAGGTCGGGGGTTCGAACAGCAATGATGCTGGTAGTAATAATACAGGCGTTAGAACAATGGGTCCCATTAGTTGACCTGAGCACTGTGCCAGTTTCTGGCCCTCCTAGATTATTATTATTATTATTATTATTATTATTATTATTGCTTTGCTTTAAAATTTTCCCTTATCTTTAAATTTTCTTTCATCTTTTAATCTTCGTTCTTAAACAGGCATCCTCCGTTACTCTTTGGTGTCTTTCTATTACTTTGTATTATTATTATTATTATTATTATTATTATTATTATTATACTGTTCTGATATTGAAAAACTATTTTTATAGTACTTAAAAGTTTATCTTCTAATTTTTTTATAGAAAACGAAACCAGCAGCGATGCTAGGACACGACCAGCAACATCATCAAGAAATTCGTCAAGTGAAAAAGAATATGTCCCGCTTAAAATGCTTCTATAATATGAGTTGATAATTAAATAATAATAAATCTGTGAAATGCGTTTTTAGGTTTGTTGGTTTCCAAGAAAAGAATTTGGGAAATGTTTTCTGAGTCGCAAAATGTCAGTAAGTTAGGAGGTTTGACCAAGGTTCTGTAAGAAAAGAGTTTGTTTGGTACGTTTCTTCCCGAGAAGAAAGTCCGACAATCTGAGGAACTCCTCGCTCTTTATAATCCCCCATTCACGTATCGTGGATGGAAAATTTTCTATAATTAAAACAAGATTTATTTTATATTAATTTATCAGACAGAAAAGTACTTTCTATTGTCTCGTTTCTTAATAATAATGTATCACTATCAATAAATGGAGTTACACGAAGGAGTAAGTAATAAAAAGTAATCAGATACCGGCTATATTTTCATTTCATTTCAGTTGGTCTCTCGTATGATTACGATTCAAGATTCATTTGGTTAATTGTATCGAATAATTTAACTACAGTAAATACAAATCGCGACAGTTTCTGTTATTAAAACTGAATAAATTTTACATTTTCCAAATTTAAGGGCCAGATCTATCGCGATAAGTTTGAAGTCCAAATTGATTAATTAATGCATATCGAGCAAGATGCCGAAAGTGGATATAAAAATCAGAAAAACTGCAATTTAGATTCGTTGCTAAAGATAACCATATCACCTATTAAACACCGAACTTCAGAAATTTTAAAAAAAAATCTGGGCATAACTTTAGTAAAAAAAAAAAAAAACTTTCAAGATAGAATATACTTATAAAAGCGACTTAACTTTATCGTGAGTTAATGTTAAGACGTAATAAACATCTACTTTTGATATAGAGCAGTGAATGTGAATCCAAATAAATGACGGTTCTCGCAACCGCACTGCTCATTTACGCAATATCTGTTCCTTACTTCAGTCAAAAGAGTTTCTTTTGTTCAAATATAATTTTTGTCAACAAATATTTTTCGAAAATTTCTGTTATTTTTTATGAATAATCATAAATGACACGAAACGTCGCAAAACAGTTTGTAACTACGCGATAATCTACAAAAGACTATCTTTAAGCGTGCTTTGTCTAATCTAATGGATAATAAATCTAGCTAAAAAAATATATACAGTAATTTGCTATGTAACAATGGAAGTGCGCTACGTCGTAACTCCGCTTCCAGTTGGATCAGTGAGTGAGTTAAGCGAGGTTGGGTCTGATCAGTAGTTGGATGGGTGACCGTCCTCGCATTCGAATGAAATGGCGACTCGTGGTTCGGATTCCACGTAAAGCCGAAGGTTCCCTCAGTCACGTAACCTTTGTCGTTACGAAGGAAGTGAAATAATTAAACAGTATCCGTAACAATAGAATTGTAAGTTGTAATTATTAGATAATAATAATAATTCTAAATAAATGTTAAATTTAAAGCAAAAACGTTTCTTAAAATATTTTAAGAATAAATAAGTTGAAAAAATAAATTTTATCTTTGAATGTCTGTATTTAAATGAATCTACATTTCTTGTAATATATTACCTCTGAAATCATAATATTATTATTATTATTATTATTAATTATTATTATTATTATTATATGAAAAGATTGTGTTGTGAGTCATTTATATTTTGATGTTTAATTTACAATTTTAAACGATAACCTTAAATGTGCTTTTGTATATTGTACATGTTGTGCATCAGTAGCAATGTCATCTACCTTATAATAGGAAATAAAATAGTCTGTGTGTGTATATATATATATATATAGTATATATATATCAAATATTCTATAGGTCGACATTCATATTTAGTACAGTATGTCTCAAATACCAACGCTGGCCTTACAGATGATTATATATATATATATATATATATATATATATATATATATATATATATATATATATATATATATATATATATATAGGGTGGGCGAGAAGTCACCGTACACCAACCAATGTGCAATCATAATCAATCATAATTAATCTGAATCACTTACGTGCTTCGTGGTTACATGTCCAGTGGATCCGTATGTGTACCTTGATGCTGGACGCACAAGCGGATGCGCCTCCATGTTCTCTGTGACATGTGTCGGAGCATTTGTGGAGTAATGGTGCGAAAGGCGTCTTCCACAGTTCTGCGCAACTCTTCGTTGGTGTTGTAGCGACGCGTAGCCACTACTCCCTTGATAATACCCCACAACGAATTGTCCGGGGTGGTAAGCTCAGGACTACGTGGTGGCCATGGTAATGGTGCCGGAGATGTCGGTGAACCACGGCCAATCCAGCGGCCTGCAAAATGTTCGTTCAAAACGTCGCGCACAGAAAGAGCAAAGTGTGCGGGTGCTCCATCGTGCTGCAGCCACACGTCATCCATGAGTCCCCTATCTCTGAGCTGAGGTATGAGCCACTTCTCCAACATTGCCGAATAAGATGCCGCGTTCACGGATCCATCGAAAAAGTAAGGTCCAGTCAAATGACCTGATGTCATACCCGCCCATATCATCACATGCGGTGGATTATGTTCCAGCTCCTGCGTGAAATGGGGATTCTCTTTTGACCAGAACACCACATTTCTGTCGCGCGAACTGCGATAGATGGCACATTCATCACTGAAAAGAACCTTTGAGCGGGATATGGCACTTGGGAATGTGTCCAACAGAGCACGGCATGATTCATAACGCCGATCGATGTCGGCATCTGACAGTTCATTGACGAAAGTTGGGCGATACGGCCTCACTTTCAGATCTTTCTTCATGTGATCTCGCATCGTTGACCGTGGCACACCAAGCTCTGATGATCGTTTCCGCGTCGACTTAATTGGGGAATGTTCAATGGAACCGACAATCGCTGCACATGTTTCCAAGCGCGTTGTCTTTCTCCCACTCCGCGGCCTGTCTTTAACGCTTCCAAGAGCGAACGCACGTTTTTCCCAATCCAGCAGTGTCGCTCTTCGTGGTGGAGCCTTATTAAACCGTTCCCGAAACATAGCCATCACCTGCGTCATTGTTTGTCCCGTGTGCGGTCTCTCATGCACCCATACACTTGCCACCAACCGCTCCTCAACAGAGTAACTGCTCGTGTCAACCACCACAACTAAATTCCATGGGTACGGCTGTCACGTACGCACTATCTTCGACACTGTTGCCAGATTGCCATTCGACACTGTTGCCAGACTGCCATTGTACATAGTAGTGTGTGCTGTGCTGTGCTGTGCTGTGTAAACTCAAATTGATTTCGGGTGCGTATCGTGCGGGTGTACGGTGACCTCTCGCCCACCCATATGATACACACAGACCGTGCATGGAACAAGGAACTCTTCTAGGAAAATTAAATCCACTATAGTCCGAATAAGTAATGGTAAATGATAAATACTATTGTTTTTTCTTTTTCATGATCCTAGCCCAACGTGGGCAACGGGTCACTCACAAAGAGGTCCCAAAAATATAGCTTCCCTCACCAGCTATCTGCAAAGCAGATAGGATCCAGCTTTGGGACAGGATCTAGAGTTTAAAGCAGCCTAGCCCAGCTACATTTAGAACCTCAATATAAGCGAAAGACTCGCTGCTTTCACGTCAGATTGAATACATCAAAGAAAAAGGGGGTAACTATTATATTTTTAGCCAAAAACCAAAATTTAAACCTCAACTGGCAGAATTGAGCGTCCACTTTTTAAGGCACATAACATGTCCGTTTCATGATGGGAATGAACTCAGAATGGTTCCCTGAGGTTTTTTATGATACACACAGACCGTGCATGGAACAAGGAACTCTTCTAGGAAAATTAAATCCACTATATTCCGAATAAGTAATGGTAAATGACAAATACTATAGTTTTTTCTTTTTCATGATGCTAGCCCGACGTGGGCAACGGGTCACTCACAAAGAGGTCCCAAAAATATAGCTTCTCTCACCAGCTATGTGCAAAGCAGATAGGATCCAGCTTTGGGACAGCTTTGTTCCATGCACGGTCTGTGTATCATAAAAAACCTCAGGGAACCATTCTGAGTTTATTCCCATCATGAAACGGACATGTTATGTGCCTTAAAAAGTGGACGCTCAATTCTGCCAGTTGAGGTTTAAGTTTTGGTTTTTGGCTAAAAATATAATAGTTACCCCCTTTTTCTTTGATGTATTCAATCTGACGTGAAGGCAGCGAGTCTTTTGCTTATATTGAGGTTCTAAATGTAGCTGGGCTAGGCTGCTTTAAACCCTAGATCCTATCCCAAAGCTGGATCCTATCTGCTTTGCAGATAGCTGGTGAGGGAAGCTATATTTTTGGGACCTCTTTGTGAGTGACCCTTACCCACGTCGGGCTAGCATCATGAAAAAGAAAAAACTATAGTATTTGTCATTTACCATTACTTATTCGGACTATAGTGGATTTAATTTTCCTAGAAGAGTTCCTTGTTCCATGTATGGTCTGTGTGTATCATAAAAAATCTCAGGGAACCATTCTGAGTTCATTCCCATATATATATATATATATATATAATGTCATCTACTTATAATAGGAAATAAAATACAGTCTCTGGATATATATATATATATATATATATATATATATATATATATATATATATATATATTATATATATATATATATGTGTGTGTGTGTGTGTGTGTGTGTGATATATATATATATATATATAAAATTTATTTATTTATTAATAAATTAGAGTAAAGGTGTAGGCAGTTGTAGTAGTAAAAAGTCGCACCAGTATCGACAAAACATACACAAACCAGGACAACACAGAACACACCAACATGGCCCCATCTAAAACACACAAGCAGACAACCCACCCACGAGAGTCGTGCCCTCCTGCCAGAAGTAAACTCACGGGTAAAGAAAGCCAATGACTAGGGAATTTGGGACCTCATTACGCAGTTCTTCAGTTTTTCAAATATACTCGTGTGTGTGTGTGTGTGTGTGTGTACAGTTTACCTTTCCTTTCAATCTTTCAAATGTTCCGCGCGATGATTCCTCATTTCACGAAGGTCAAGCTTGTCGCCCCTCCTCTCGAGTTGGCCTGGTGAAGTAGTGAGTTGGTTTCTTGTACTCTCCACCTCACATAGCCAGGTACGCCCGGCTCATCGGGGATTATTCTGAGCCAGGCGCCTAGTCTTCTTTTGAAGATGTCCACTGTAACCCCACTCGTGTTAAACAGTTTTGGTCCTCTCACAACAAAACTATTTTCTTTCAGGGTTAAGGGTTCAGAGTAAAATTAGGGACTAGTTTCTCCATTATTTTCCAAGTGTAATTAATGGTGTCTCTCTCTCTCTCTCTCTCTCTCTCTCTCCTCATTTCCAGTAATACAGGTTTAATTCACGTAACCTTTCCCAATAGTTTAGTTCTTTGCACCCCTTGATCTTGGCTGTGAAGCTTCTCTGAATCCCTTCTAGCTGTCTAATGTCTTCTTTTTTATATGGGCATGTTAGGACCGAGCAGTATTCCAGTTTGGGTATGATCAGTATTTTCAGCAGAGGAATCATTATATTCCTATCCATTCGTTCAAAGGTTCTCAGTATCTGCCCAGTTACTCTCTTTGCTCTGTTTACTGCTATCCTATTTTGTGTTTCAAATTTCACATCATAAGTCATTACAATATATTACATATATTATATATATTAATATATTAATATATTACATGTATTATATATTACATATATTAATATATTACATATTACAGTTATTACAATTACATATATATATATATATATATATATATATATATATATATATAATTATTATATATATTATATATAATATATATATATATATATATAATGTAAACCACAAGGAAAAGGAAAATTGATTCCAAGGCCTTTCGTGAATTTAGAAGTATTCTGAATACACGAAAGGCCTTGCAATCATTTTTCCTTTTCCTTGTGGGTTTACATCATTCATTCATTTCACGTGTTTAATTGTGAAATTCATCCCATATATATATATATATTATATATATATATATATATATATATATATATATATATAATATATATATATATATATTATATAATATATATATATATATACTAGGGTTATGACTTTTTAATTTTTTGTCATAAATATTGTTTGCTGTATCATCAATCGATGAACTTTTGCTTGAAAACAATAAAAAAGGGCCTAATTCTTCAGAATTAAAAAAAAATGTCACCCCGAAAGCAAATATAGTATATTAGTATATTCAAGACAGCTGCATTGCACCATTCTAGATTGGTTACCTGATGATTATCATAAATTGTCCAATATCTTGCAACAATACCGAAAAGCACTAAATACTCTGGAAAATCACTGGAACAGAGACCCATCTGCAATAGCTATACCAAGGAGCAACCAATATTTATTATTTTATTAATTTTTTTATTTTTTATTTTGGGGTGAAGTTTTTTCAAAATATATCGAAAAAACTGTTATTTTCATTGTCAGGGGGCAAACGTTCATCGATTTATGATACAGGAACATGAGGTTATAAAAATGTCATAACCCTAATATATACATCATTCCCCATCGAACACGAAACCACTGTTCACTTTTGCAATATAAAGAGAATGAAGACCAATCTAGATTTCGTACATTTTAACGTCATTTTGCTTGAGCAGAATTCTTCTAAAAAAGAGAGAATCAATTTTTCTTTTCTCTTTTTCTCGTTTCCACTTTTCCACCTTTCACCTACTCTCATACCCAACGGTGGCTTATTTTGCCTTTTCAGATCTGGCGCAACTTTTAATGTCATTTCCTACTTTTCTTCTCCTAATGTTGATTTCTTTTACAAATTTTCTCCTTCCAGTACTTTTAAATACTTTTACTGCGTCTGTCGCTGTTCTAATGCCGCAATAGCGGTCCTATTCAAAGGAGTGACATAACGAAGGAGTGACATAACAAAGGAGTGACAAATCGGAGATAAAATTCAAAGGAGTGACACGAAAATACCAACAAAGAAGAAGAAAGAACAAATCCAGAGGGAAGAGAGGCTTGCAACTGTTAGGTTAGGTTAGGTTAGGTTAGGTTAGGTTTCTAGTTTTTGAAATAAAATCTTAATTTTAACAATTCTAACAAATTTTGTTTTTTTAAATAAAATTTTAATAATTATACTCCTTTGAATTTTATCTCCGATTTGTCACTCCTTTGTTATGTCACTCCTTCGTTACGGTATTTATGTCACTCCTTTGAAATGTCACTCCTTTGAAATGTCACTCCTTCGTTACGGTATTTATGTCACTCCTTTGAAATGTCACTCCTTTGAAATGTCACTCCTTCGATACAGACCCCGCAATAGTGGTCAGTCTCCTCGAATAATTAACAGATTCTAAAAACAGAAACATTCCCGGCCGGCCCTAACGCCGAACCTGCCGCCGAAATCATGGTACTGGGGACCTTCTATCTACCAAGTACCCAATCCTCCTCTACATCGATCCACCTGGCATGAAGGGGAAACACTTTGCTGACTCCCGGAATCTTACTCAACTCATTAATAGGCAATCGCGAATCCATCCTTGATTTTAACGCCGATCATGCCTATCTATTGGATTTATTTTACGCAACCAGTCCCAAATTATACTATTAATCTTTTATTCTCCTTTTGGGTCATCTGATCACTGCAGCGTTTTTGCTATACGTCTTTCCAAAAAGACTGTTTTCACCGAACCCGGCTTGGTTACAAACTGGCGCTACGATGGATCGAACTGAGACAGACTTCGTAACTTTTATTCCTCTTTTCCTTGGTCTTCTTATTTTTCGAATAACTTTTTTTGTTGACAACATTTTTGTGATCATCAGAGTATGCGTGAATTAATTTATGCAACAAAATACCATTTACCAAAGAAAACAAATTCCGTTATGGTTCAACCAGTCTTCCGCATGAACCTGTATACAAAAGCAAATAACATTAAAATGAACCGTGACTCCAGAACCCCTCCAGGTTTAAATTATTTTCATCTTACGAGGGATCATTCTAGAACAGTAATCTGATTAGTAGAATCCAATTTGCTCAACAAACAATATAACACTCTTAAATAACCCTAATGACAATCTGTCAGGAGGGACGGAAACTGCGCTCACGGCAATTAATGCGGACCATTGCTCTAACTCCCGTATTATTATTATTATTTAACAGGCACCATCGGGATTTGAACTCATCCTCAGTGTCCTCACTTCACTTATTGGAAAGCGGTGTTATCCACTGAGCCACGGGCGCTGGCCTTAAATAGCTTTAACGAAAATAAAATATTTTGGTTTACCTTAAACACTTAGTTCAGATTTCAATAGTCACTCCGACATCCCGCCGTTATGCCACCTGATGATTCAGTAACTTACGGCTCTAGGGAGAAGGGCAACCATCTTTCTCAAATGGTTGCTTCCAACTATATCCTCCATAAACACGATTGATCCTTCTAACTCAGATTTATAAATAAAAATCAGGGTCGTTAAAGACATCCTTTAGAAATTTAAAATAAATAAAAAAGTGATCGCCTCAACTTTTTCCCATTGTTTCCAAATTTTTCTGCTTACGTCTCCTTTTATTCTAAAATGCCAACATTTATCCCATACCCAAAAATGGGAGTTATAGACCAATATCTCTTATGTCAATCAATCTTAAGACATCTGAGTCAGTTCTGAATAATCATATCAAACTACCAACC
>JAJOZX010004079.1:197500-260000 GCA_023014485.1 Bathynomus jamesi
TAGAGTCTTAGGATTTATTGGTAGACCATTTGAATTTAAGTTTGAAAAACCAGTGCTAACATTATATAATTCCTTAGTACGCCTCCACCTGGAATACGGCATTCACTTCTGGTCCCCATATTTACGACAAGAAATACAGAATGGAGAGAGTGCAGCGACGGGCTACTAAGATGGTTCCTAGGCTTAAAAACAAATCATACACTGCCCGTTTGGAAACGTTAAATTTATTCTCACTTGTGCAAAGGCGTATTCGAGGAGATTTAATTCAGGTGTTTAAAATGATTAACGGTTTTGATAATGACGACGCCAAAAAATATTTTGCCTACAGAAATGCAGATAGAACTCGCGGTAATGTTCTCAAATTATTGGGCAAATATTTTAATTCTAACGAAACTAAACATTTTTCTTCAATCGTATAGATAATTTGTAGAATGGATTGCCAGCTAGCGTAGTTCAAAGTAATTCGGTCGAATCCTTTAAAAAGTGTTATTTTTTATTTTATTGGGTTCAGAATCCCAGCTGAGCCGTGAACGGCCAAGCTCTGAAGGGCCAGTTTAACCTACAGCCCAAGTTAAGCTAGAACTAAAAACTTACGAACTTGGAGGTGGTCCTATTAGGTCGTACCTCAGGGTTGTTGACTCGATGTGGGCCTACCTTAGGCCTCAGTTGCATAAAATTAAGATAAAAAACAAAAGGGGCTCTATTTATGGTCTTCTTTCTAAACCTTGCAACAACAACACAACCTGCACCATTGCACGATGCAACACTTGTATCTAAACAACCAAACTGAATTGCAAGAGAGCTCTCTATAAGACCACGCCCTGTAAGTGCCGCATTCAACAAACGAGTAGGCAGGACGCGCAGTGCCCCAAAAAAATGATGCCACAAGAGTGCCCAAACAATGATGCCACAAGAGCCCAAAAATGCTAGCTCTAAATTAAGTGAATTTTCCACTAACCTTACAATTATGAGATGGATATATATACACCTTATCTTAATATATACAAGCAATGCTGCATCAATCAGCTTAGTCATCATATCGCCTTGGGACAACAATGGCCCTTCCTCTTCTAAATTTTCTAACAAAAAGAGACTAGATGCTTGTCTTGCTTTGAATCCCCAGTTAGAAGCATTTGTCAGCGCATAAAAGTATTGTGAAATTTTCACTCAGATTCCCTCCTCTTTACTTTAAAATTTTCACTTTATCTTTAAATTTCTTTCTTTCCTTTCAACCGCTCTGCTTTGCTTTAAAATTTTCGCTTGTCTGTAAATCTTCTTCTCTCTTTTAAACTTCTTTCCTTAAACAGACAGCCTTAAACAGTGCGGCAACGGACTACCAAGATGATTCCTAGGTTTGGAAACAAATCATATGCTGCACGTTTAGAAACGTCAAATTTATCCTCGCTTATATAAAGGCGAATTCAACGAGATTTAATCCAGGTGCTTGAAATACTTAAAGGTTTTGATAACGTCAACAGCGAAAAATATTTCACCTTCAGAAATGCAAACAGAACACACGGTAATGGTATGAAATTAGTCGGTAAACATTTTAATTCTAATGAAGCTAAACATTTTTTTCTTCAGTCGTATAGTTAATTTGTGGAATGGATAGCCAGCCAACGTAGTTCTAAATAATTCAGTCGAGTCCTTTAAAAAGAGACTAAATTATTATTATCTTGCCTTGAACTCCCAGTTACCATTTAACGCATTAAAAGTATTATAAACTTTTACTTCGGATTCTCTCTTCTTTGCTTTAAAAATTTCACTTGTCTTTAAATTCTTCCTTTCTTTCAATCTCCTTTAAACAGACAGCTCGTAGAGACCAGCCGGTCTGTTGCTACTTGATGTTCTTCGTATTCCTTTATAGGCGGAGCCTCATTGATTCTGTAGATGTACTCAAGTTGTAACTTAGAGTAACTCGGTTATTGTTCTTCTCTCTGGGTGTTATTGGCATTGTCTCGGCTCAATATTTCAGTTACAGTTCTTCCCTCCCTGACTGTTAAGTGGCATTACTTCAGTTTTAAACTTGACGAGATTATTGTGGTTAGTTACCGCGAATAAATCTATGAATTTTGTATCTTAACTTTGAAATTTCTCATGAAATTTTGTATCTTATACGTTACACAAGTTATATCTTTGAGTCTCGTTTAAAAATCCGTTTAATCCATTTCAGACTAAACTGGAAAATAAAGAATTGTGTTTTCAGTAGTAGGGTTTGCTTCTTTCACAGTGCGTTCTGATTTTGTTTTAGATTCAACTAAAAATTGTTTATGATAATTGATAATTAATTTAATGCTGGCGACAATTGTTGAAATTATTAATGGATCAAAATTTGTAAGAACTAAAATGTAAGAAATTTTGTAGAAATTAACTTTGAAATAATGGACATTTATTTATGAGTACAGTATTTATTTTGGAATACTAATAAAATCTAATGGGGGATTTATCCGTTTCTTTACTACCTCGCAAGCATCTTTTTAGATGAGGAACTTGAAATAAATTGGCCATGAAGGAGACCTAGAAATAATTGTTAATTAAACGTTATCCGATCTGATAATTCACTGGTCGACAAAATCGAACTTCTTATTTGTCACATGAACAAAAATGGGTGGATCTTATAGGTTTTTTACCGCTGAGTTCAAAAATGACCTCAAAATTTTTCTATCACCCACCAATACTGAGTGAATCGAAAATGAAATTTGGACTAATTTATAGGTGTAATAGCAATATCAAAGTAGAAAATGCATATTGAATTCACCTAAAATTGGCTACTGATGATTTACGCTCGTATTTCGCCTATGGGCCATCCCTTGACAATGTCCAGCAGTAGTCATCCAACATGCTGGGGCTCCACTTGCCCTGGTATCGCTTCTCCATCGTGGATATTTGTTGATGAAAGCGTTCCCCATGCTCATCACTAACATCGCCTAAGTTTGTTGGGAAGAAGTCGAGATGTGAGTCAAGAAAATGAATTTTCAACGACATGTTGCACCCCACGTCTTTGTAGGCCTTAAGAAGTTCTTCAACAAGTGACTCATAATTTTCGGCCTTGAAGTTTCCGAGGAAATTTGTGTTCACTACTTTAAATGCTCTCCAAGCTGCTCCTTCAACTTCACTTAGAGTTTCATCAAACGCGCTGTCTCTCATGATTTCTCTAATTTGCGGGACCACAAATATCCCTTCTTTGATTTTGACCTCGCTGATCCTCGGAAATTTCTGTTTCAAGTAGAGACCCACCCACCCCCTGCCATTTTGATCCATAGCCTTAACAAAATTTTCCATTAAACCAAGTTTAATATGTAGTGGTGGCAAATAACTTTTTTGGATTAAGAAGAGGTGAACTGGTGAGATTTTTATTCCCTGGAATCAACGCTTGTTGAAGTGGCCATTGTTTCTTTGAGTAATGGCTTTCCCGTGCTCTGCTGTCCCATTCACAGAGGCAGAGACGTACCAATACTTTTTGCCGCTCGGGGCGAAAATGCCAACGCCGCCCCCCCCCCTGCAACAATTTTCAATTTTAAAAACAATTCCTTTACAAAAATACACTTCTAAACAAAACTTTTATTGGAAGAAAAACTTAAATAAAGCAACTTCAATTTTAACAATACTACATAATGTACCGTACCTACATAATACACTACATAATTTTAACAATAACTATATAATGTATAATGCCTAGTTAAATTTTCGGACTTTCATAACAGAAAATTCATGAATGATTTTTTCTATGTCCATTGTCTCTGCAACTTCGCGTTCATTTGAAATAATCGTCAAATTGCTCAGTCTAGATTGACTTATAGTTGACCTGAGGTAAGTTTTTATAAGTTTCAGTTTCGAGAAACTTCGTTCGCAACTTGCCACGGACATGCATGTAGTTAGACAGATCCGGAGGGCAATTGTTATATGAGGCAAAGATTCCACTAGATCCCATTTAACGATCCACTGAAGTAGTTTTAACATATCCCAGTTCTTTGGATCATCGTCGATCATCAAAGCTCAAAGAATGCAAAGCCTAACCTAAATAATATAGGGAAAGTCTGAAAAATAGGGCTGGCAACCTTTCCGATGTAAAAATTTAACGCAACTATTTGTGGAAATAGTGGCATTGAGGTGGCATATATAGCATTTAATGATGATTTTTCATCAAAACCATGGATATTTTGTACACAAATAACGCGCGACAATGATGAGACATCATTTTTTGGAGGGTTGCATTTTAAAACATAAAAACCCAAAATTTTGCATACTGCGCCCGCCTGACAGTAATTTGCCGCCCCTCGGGAAGTGCCGCTCGGGGCGTTCGCCCTTCTCGCCCCTCCCTTGATACGCCACTGCACAGAGGAAACAACAGAATTTCGTATAACCCACTTGTAAACCAAGAAGAAGTGCAATCACTTTCAAGTCTCCACAGATATGCCAAGAGTATTTATCATATTGGATATGTTTCACAAGCAGGTGCATATTGTCGTATGATTCCTTCATATGTACGGCATGTGCTAATGGAACTGAAGGGTATTTATTTCCATTATGGAGTAATACAGTTTTTAAACTCAGCTTCGAGGAATCAATAAATAGGCGCCATTCGTTTGGATTATGTTGTTGGCCAAGGGTTTTCATGAGAGGGTAGAAAGTTTCTTTGATGCTTGCGGTAAAAAGATATCTTAGTGCCTTTTTCTTGAAGATTCCAACCTTTCAACCTGGAAGCCGAAAGTTCGGATTGATCTTTTAACAATTTCAGATCACAGACAAGCTCGCTCAGGTCTGCTTGAGATATTAAGTGAGGCTCTGTCGATGAACAAGATGGTTCAAACACTGGATCAACATCGTCCATCAGTAAACCATGTTGAGCTTCGTCATTACCATTGTACATCAATTTCATTATCTAAACTCCATGTTTCCGGTGGCCTTGGTACTGGCAAATGTTTATTATATAAAACAGGCCTTATGGCTGATGGTAAATTTGGGTATTGTACCATATGTTTAGATTTCGCAGTAATGCCTAGTATATTTGTTAAGCAGAAATAACAATCGTTAAATGGTCTTTCGGCTCTCTCCATATCATCGGAACAGCAAACGGCATTTGACGAGACCCATTTAGCCAGCCTGTCAGAAGTCTTAAACACGTAATACAGCATATATGAGGTGCCCACGTCTTGTTCTGATCCCCTACCTTGCAACCAAAATAAAGTTCGTATGCTTTTTTGACGAGGGGGGGGGGGATTTCGCCTTTGAAATTTAAGTGTTAACTCTCTGCACACATAACAGAAACAGTTTGGATGGTTGACACACTTGCGTGGCATTCTGTCATGAAACAATACGAACGCACTGACACAAAAAATGATTAAGGAAAATCACGAATAAAATGCACGATGTTCACCGAGTGAAATCAAATGAGTAACTGACAAATGAAAGTCAACAGTGACGCGTAGCAACTTATAAGCAGAGGAAGAGGAAGGGGCAAACTCCGCACCCTTCCTATTCTCACTCAGATCCTAAGTAATGTAAATTCGTGTCACTAAAACTGCGGGTGATAGAAAAATTCTGTTTTCATTTTCGTAATCAACGTAAAAAATTACACATAGTTCAAGTAAAAATATCTCTGTGACAAAAACTTTGTTGACCAGTGAATATATACTATTCGATGCAATAGATGCAATCAAACAGTGATTACAACAATATATTATATATATATATATATATATATATATATATATATACAGGGCGTCCCAAAAAAATGTATACACACTTTATTTAAATAATTATAAAGGCAGTGTTTATTAAAATACATTTCATTTCAAAATGTAATAGAATCTACAGAATTATTTACATTGTTTTGTCAACGCCTGTTTTCAAAACCGACGTCCGTTCTGGTGCAGGCACTGCTGATAAGGCGAAGCAAGGAATCGCAAACATCACGAAACATTTCGTTTGGTATTGTGTGCATTCTCGTTATGGCTGCTCCTCATTCAGCGACTGTTGCAGGTTTTATAGCGTAGACTTTGTCTTTTAAGTATCCCCATAAAAAAAGTCTAGTGGTGTGAGTCTGGTGAACGCCGAGGGTATTCTACGAAACCCCTTCGTCCAATCCACATCCCATCGTGCCAAGTACCACTCGCATACTCCACTCTTCGTCCGGATCATCTTCATTAATAGCATGGACTAATCTTGGAATGTAACTTTTCCATTGACAGCGCTTCAAATGCGTTGGACAGACGATTCTGAAATTCCCTACCTCACGACTCGCTTGCCGCACAGATTTTCTTGGACTTTGGTGATACGTTTCCAGTACTCTTTCTTGCTTTGTGGGGCTTGTCGATGTCCGTGGTCTTCCGGAACGCTTCTTGTGGAGATTCTGAACAGTTCCATCGGCTTCAAACGTATCTCTAATTCGAGTGATGTAAGTCGCGTGGTGGATCTGTTTGAAACTCCCTCCTAAACTGTCTTTGCACTTCACTGCGTTTTCACACTTCCAGTAGCATTTTAAATGAATTTCCTTGTTCAAAGCTTAGTCCTGACTGCCATTAATTAATTCTAATGGGTTTAACTTGGAAAGAAAGAAACATCAATTGAGCTATCAGCTGTTAAAGTGTGTATACATTTTTTTTGGGACGCCCTGTATATGCAAAAGGAGTTAAAAAAAAGGAAATGTGCGGTGAATTACAAACTTTATTAATGTACATATATACAGTAACATATTATATGATAAATCAGAATTTAATACTAACGAAAGAATAAAATAAAAAATGAAAACTTAAAATAAACGTGAACAAGGAAAAACAACAGTCGGGTTTTCCTCTGCCTCCAAGCAGACATGGACACTCTAGGTTATGCTGTGAAACGCGCACTCCGCTGCATCCGGCTTTATGGTAGTTGTATCAAAAGAAGCGTTTTTTAATTCGTCTACAGCGAGTACATTATTCATTCACGCATTCGCATCATTCGACTCGGAGACTGATAAAAAATATAGCGGCGGCATGAACGTGCTAAATACACGTATAATATTGATAATTCATAGCACAACTTTTGCTCAGAAAAAATATACACATACAGGGTGGCCGAGAAGTTCCTATCTACTCAGTATCATTATTTCTGCGAACTAGATATCGACTTCTCGAACACTATATATATATATATATATATATATATATATATAATATATATATATATATATATAATGTAAAAAGGAAGGGGCTAAGGGTGAGCGCCCGCAAAAGTGGCCCCTCCACAGAATACGGAGAGAGCCAAAAACAAGGTCTCCAAGGAGAGAGATATATATATATATATATATATATATATATTAATTTCAAAAAGTTTTCACTCAGACTTTTGTTCCTTTTGTGTGTGTTCTCATAAGTAAGCTGGACTAAATAAACTCGGCACTTTCAATAATTTCCAGATGCGCTTATTTGATATGCTAAATAAATAAGATTTTTAAGTATGCCATTTCCGAAAAATACTTTGCATAAAAACAAATATCTTATTAGTTAAGAGTTTTAGTTCATCTCACTTAATAGATAAGAGGGAAAAATAAAAGGTAAAATAAAAGGTAAAATAAAGGTTTATGGGGAAATTTTTTTAAAAACTAGTTTAAATTAAGAGCCATTATCACCTTTATTATTTTTTTTCTAAATTTCTTTATAAATATAAAAAGCATACGTGTGGGTTTTTTTTATTCGCTCAGTTTATTAAAAGTGCTATAAAGTTCAACATGCTGAAATTTTCCATGAACTGGGCGACAGCCATGCATGATCCACCCGAGTCGTGCTAGAATTGATCCCCATTGTTTTGGTAGGCACTGTTGAACACGCTGCTCTATAGTGTATACCAAAAGCTCGCTTCCACCTTTTTCTCATACTCGAGAAAAAACTGTTAGTGGACAATATTAACCAATCGAGGCTTTTACGTAATTGTTTTCGCGCATATAAAGTTCGAAAGTTCGAGTTGCATTGTATTAAAATTTATTGAATGCCGAGATAACAACAGTGTTATACATGAGGTTCTCCGAGGAAGAAGTGGCTAAGCGACAAAAGTTAAAAAACACACCAGAAAACGTGAAGTATCGTGAAATAAAGTATCGCACCAGTGAAACTAATGAACGTGAACGTGCATGAATCGTACATGTATGAATCGTTTGAAGTTTTCAATTTTCTTCTTCTTTTTAAAGGATATATGACAAATATTTTCTCCAAATAAAATGTTAATGTGGAAAAGGTCTCTTTTCTTTGGATATGATCGGAATTAAATCTATAGTAATGGATGCTTTATTTTTTAATTCTATAATTTATTTCACATAAAAAAAATATTTTTTTCTTTTGATTTTGTTGTTTAACCTCATTAGCAACATCTAAGGTCATATGACTGAGGGGACCTACGGGTTTACGTGGGACCCGAACTAACTACGGGTCGCTACATAATGTGGACGCGAAGGGCGGTCTCCCATCCACCTACTATCCAGACCTAATAATATTGCTTAGCTTCGCTGATCGACGAGAACCGGTATTATGACACTGACCACGACGTAGCTCAAAATAATTTGTTTGTGAACTTAGCGTAGGTAATATAATCTAATGTAGGTTATTATGAACTGACCGAAGGTCGAGGCGAACTACTTGTTAAGTTTAGCGTCGTCGTGATGATCTTTTTAAGAAAAGTGTGTTAACTACTTCCTCTACCATTCTAACTCCCTCAGTTTCCGAAACATTTTATGCAAAGCAGATATTTATACAATGCAAATTGGTTTAAAATTCAGAGATGACGTATTTTTTGGCAGTGTAAGTTTTTTATATCCCATTATGGAAATTTTGGTGTATGTTTGATTTGTGTTTGTTTATTTTTTTTATTTTTAGTGTGTGTGTGTGTGTGTGTGTGTGTGTGTGACGAAAGGGACCTACAGCTTTTCGCGGGATCTGACCCATGGGTCACTACATGAACGTGAGGACAGTCACCCACCCAACTACTGAACAGATCCAACGTTGCTCAACCTCCTGATCTAACGGGAAGCGGTATTGACCATAACATAGCTCTAAATAGCAGCAAATACTTTGAGAAACTTTGAAGTATAGTTTATAGAACAAAGCATTCATTATTTGTTCTCTAATGTATCTTACTGTATCTTATTCTTATTGTATCTTATTGCGTTATACAATGAAACTATTTCAAATGCAATATAACTCAAAGAATTTGTGGGAAAACACAGAATTGCGAGAAGAGACGCGATTGGTTGATATTGGCCAATCACGGTTCGATGTTTAAACATTTACGGCCTTTATGGGCCTCCCATGAGCATGAAAAAAGTTGAACACGAGCTTTTAATATGTTGTTGTTAGTGGTGATGGTGTGCTGCCATTCATTTTATTGTTTATTGGGTTCGGCTAGTAAAGAAGTACTCAGTAGATGCATAAAAATTATAACCTACTTAAATAAAAATTGCATTGTTCATATACCTTAAACCTAAATAATATATTTACTGAAAAAGCACCTACTCTATTGTGAAAGAATGAATAACTTCTATATACTACTATAGAAAACAAAGTTAACTGGAATACTATAAATACTACAGTAACGGCTTCAAACACAGTATTAATTATGTTTAAATAAAAAAAATGGGATCACCTGAAGATCAGGGCCCCCAGCCTTCGTTAGTTAGCCTTATAAAGCTGGGGGCCCTAATCTTCAGGTGATCCAAAAATTATATTGTTTATAGGTATACTTACACTTTAGCGTCGGAAATTATTTATACGTTTAATATCAACAAAAAATACGTAAGCCTCAGTATAACTTTGTTAAAAGTATTAAAATGATATTACAACTGATAAATGTCATTAATGGATATAATCAAATGCGCAAATAAGTTAGTTTTATATTTATTTCTCCATAAGAATTAGTGAATATAGCTGGGAAATAAGGCGCGTGATGTACCATGTTGACGACGTAGCTGCTTCTTTGCCCGGTTAGGTCAACTGTACGCCCTTGACGATTGGTTAGGTTAAGTCGTGATATTTTCGTTTAAACTAACGAAAATATCACGACTTAACCTAACCAATCGTCAAGGGCGTACAGTTGACCTAACCGGGCAAAGAAGAAGCTATCGTCAACATGGCGCATTTATCAGTCGTAATATCGTTTTAATATTTTTAATAAAGTTATATTGAGGCTTACGTATTTTTTTGTTGATATCAAACGCATAAATAATTTCCGACGCTAAAGTATGCTTATACCTGTTCTTATCTTACAAAGTATTATTATTATTATTATTATTGAAATAATATATTTACTGAGTAAGTATATACTATATGACGAATAAGTAACAATTAGCATCGGCACTCATAGAAATCAATATTACTCGTAATAATTAATTGACTAACAATCTCAAATACTGTATTCATTAGAGAGAAAACCTTTTACGGTTTTATTTGTTCTGAAAACGTTCTGTAAAAACGTAATGTAAATGTTTTTGAATTTTCAGAACCGTAACAACATTTTAACTAATAAAAAGCGGTAACAGTCTAACTTAACGTATTTGAATTATTTATTAGACGATAAAAACGAAGTGTTTATATTTTTATGGCTATTGCAGTTGGGTAGCCCACCCCAACAAATTCAATTACATTAAAACAAAAAATTTAAAGGACAAATAAAACAAAACAAACAATTCATTCTATAGGTTAATTGAATGCCCGGTTAGGTCAACTGTACGCCCTTGACGATTGGTAAGGTTAAGTCGTGATATTTTCGTTGATTTTAACGAAAATATTACGACTTAACCTAACCAATCGTCGAGGGCATACAGTTGACCTAACCGGGTATTCAATTAACCTATAGAATGAATTGTTTGTTTTATTTGTCTTTTAAATTTTTTGTTTTAATGTAATTGAATTCGTTGGGTTGGGATATCCAAATGCAATAGTGCCTTTTTATATTTGTTCGTACCTGAATATTTTCTAAAAAATAAAACGTATAATACAGTATATAAAAAAAAAAAGAGTTGTAAAAAGTTTTAGAACAAATACTTCACATAAAATATGATAAAGCCAAATTCCCTGAAAATAATAATAATAATAATTTTGAAATTACGAGACTGAACAATTATAATTGCTCGTAAAACCAAGAGAATTCTTCTTTCTTTCCTTAAAGTTTTTGTGTCGATGTTTGAATGAGAGCATTGGGAAAAGGCAATGATTAGAAGCTGAAGAGAAACTTCTTTTCGATTTGTGCGCACCTTCCAACTTCTTCAACCTTTTCTAACTTGGAAAAGGGGAAGATGGCGTTTCTACATGTGGTCTGGAACGGTAGTGAGGGCGTTCTCCGTCGACCGACCGAGGCTGCAGTCCTGGAAGAAACAAAAAGCCGCGTTGTCTTTATTATAACTTTGTTAGATTGTCGTTGTTAAAGGAATAGCGATCCTTTTTTATTTTTATTTTTTTAAGTTGGCATTTATATTTTCTTCTGAATTCCAGTCGTACCCCTTCAAAATGGTTACTATTAAAAGAAAAAAATAAATAAAGAAACGAATTCCCGAGTGATGTAAACGATTTTTTGTTCACTATATGATTGAACTAATTGATGCCCTCCTAGAAAGAAGTGGCTAAGCGAGAAAAGTAAGCAACGCCAGAAAACGCAGTTAAAGTTATACCAATTTGAAAATACCAAAACTTTTGAAGATATTTCGACGACATTCCTCAAGTTCAAAAGTTGTTACTTTCAAATTGTTACAACTTTAACTGCGTTTTCTGGCGGGTTTTTTTTGGGGGGGGGGTTGTCGCTTAGACACTTCTTCCTAGAGAGGACATCACTTAAGCTTTATTCAACTTAAAATTGTTTCTCTTTTATTTTTATTAAAAACAAAATGCCATACGAAAATGTTAAGCGTCATTTACCTTCCTCAGTTCCTTTAGGTGAAACGTACTGAAATCGGAGCTTCGCGTTAATTAAGTGCCAAGGTCGTGTTTTTTTAAAATTTATGATTGGTACACTAAAGTAGTGAAAACACGTATGAAATGCTCCATGCGTGATTTCTGAACGAGACCAATTACATTTAAAAATTTTAAAGGAATATGATGTAATTTCCTTCCGTTTTAATATTCTAATATTGACCTAACCGGGCATTATATCCCGTAGAATGAATTGTTTGTTTTATTTGTCCTTTAATTTTGTTGTTTTAACGTAATTGAATTTGTTGGGTTGGGTACCCAACTGATCACCAGGATCAGTGGGAACATAATATTAGGTAGACGCGTAATGGAGACTCTTTTTCTCCAGTATTTAGCAGTTTTCCGAGTTGGCTATTACGTCAATACCGCGTTATGAGTTTTCTCACCATACTGCACTCGAACCAACTTTCTGGATTGCCAGTTTTTAGCCTATAGAATGAACTAGATTTAGTTAGTATAAAATTTATATATTATTTATTTCTCATAAAAGGTATAAAGAAAATAATTAAAGGTCGAGGTTGCGTGGCTATAAATTTTAATACACAAGAAATAAAAAGTAATTTCAGAGATTAGTAGAAGGGAAAAAGCAAAACAAGCAATTATAGATAAAATCCTAAAACTAGTTCAAGACATTTTTTCGCTTCAAAGAGGGGCTTAAACCTACAGTTATCAGTTTCGAGCCAAATTAAGTAGTAAAAAGAAGTAAGAAAGCATAACATTGTCCATATATTTTGTTTGAATGTTTTGAAAAAAAAAAAAAAAAAAAACATTGTGCGGCTCTCCCTAAAACAATTTCAAAATTTTGAACCATTTTTAATTGACTGACTTCCGATTTATTGTTGCTATAATATTTCTGCATATTTTGAAATAGATATTTAAATATATTTTTAGACGGCAATGAGTTGCAATGAGTTACATTTAAAGCGTTTCCGACCTTATTTTCTACATGAATATATTCACACGAGAAAAAGTTTGTCACCGCTTTAAATGAGTAAACCAGCCAAAATAGAGAGGGCAGAATCAAAGACACGCTTCTTTGATTTAAGTTAGGTGACGTTAGGTAAGGTTCGATTAATCTAGTTTAAGTTCGGTTATTCCCCTTTAGCTTACGACAGATTAAGTTAAATAAAGTTAGGTTGGAATAATGGACACAATTTCGATTTGTTTAGAATTTAGGGACACCACCCAAAATGATATATGAGGCCTTTTTCCCATACTCAAGAAAAAACTGCTAGCCCTCCTAGGAGGGCCCCATATATGTGTTACGGGGTCCAACTTGTTGACAGTCAGAAGAAATAAAAACGGAAAAATTTTGCGGATTCTTAAATTAGGAATTAAAGTTCCATTTCAAAATAAAATACTTTTAAGTTGAAAAGAGCCATTTATTATTAATTTCTTTTCATAACTTTAAAATAGGTATAGAGTGTACACTGTATGTGTATATGTATATATATATATATATATATATATATATATATATATATATTCAATGTTTGGTCGTAGAAGCCCTTTTGTCTGAACGCCATATTGCCGCCCATTACGTTCATCAATTATTAAACATGTATAAAATACTTTATCACCACCCTCACTTTATAAATACTTCCATAACTGTCATTGATTTTTGTACATACGACTTTAAGGTCAGATTCTTTACGATATATATATATATATATATATATTTATATATATGGTCCGTGGTCCGTCGTCGCCTTCGTGACTTAAAAATTTCATAGAGGCGGGGCCACCAGCTTGACCTCCGTGTGAAGAGAGACCAACGCACGAAACAACATAAGGTTCATAAGGTAAGGTGTATATATACTGTATACACACACACACACACACACACACACCACACACACACACACACACACACATATATATATATATATATATAATATATATATACTATGTACCAAATTTATGAGTCTACTCCGAATTTTCGTAACAACTGAAAAAAATAAATAAAATACGATTGAATTTTATTTAATTTAAATTAATAACAAAAGAAAATGAATATTCTTGAAAACAAAAGTCATATTTTGGCCCATAAATATAATATTTTGTATGGCTGCTCCCTTTTGCAGCCAATACAGCAGCCACCCCTCGTGGCACTGATTCCATCACTTTATTGATGGCCTCTTGGGTGGTTGTTGTTCTAGCTTTGTTGTATCACTTCCCATAGATCAGTAGGGTTGTTAGGATTGTCATTTTTCTTTCCAGACGCGAACAACGTCCATCACTCTTTAACTAGATTCAGATCAGGAGACTATGGAGGTCATTCCTTAATAGTAAATTTTGTATGCTTCAAATAATTCACGCTAAGATTGGACTTGTGGTTTTGGTTATTTTTACCTTGACAGAAAATGAAGTTTTAACTTGACAGGCGTCGATCACTAACATGGTATAATGAATTAAAATAAAATGGCATTGTTTTTTTCTTCATAGTACCACTGACTTTTACGATGTATCGCTATACCCGCTGAAACAACCCCATACCATTATCGAGACCTCAGTACGTTTCACAGAAGGTTTTGCACACTTCTGAGTCAAATTTCGGTCGACTGTGCGCCTGATATATTGTACCAAACAAATCCTACTTGGACGCATCTGCGAAAGGGACTCTCTACCAATTCTCAGCATATCAGGAAAAGATTCAACAGGAAGTTGTTTTACACTGTCGTAATCAGTGGGACCATAAAACGAATACCATACCATTCTATCCTAATTCATCATACTATATCGGGGAATCACTGCCTATTGAGCAAAAACTTCATTTTCCGACAAGATAATGACGCAAAAGAAGCATAAAGAAATGATCTGATCCAATTAAAGAATGATGGACATTGTTCGCATCTGGAAAGAAAAATGACAATCCTAACAACATTACTGATCTGTGAGAAGTGATACAACAAAGTTAGAACAACATCACCTAAGATACCACAAAAAATTAATCGAATTAGTGCCACAAGAAGTGTGCTGCTGTATTGGCTGCAAGGAGGAGACATGCAAAATATGAATGTAACCTTCATACACTGTATGGTACAACTCGATTTTTTTTTTTACTAATTATGGTTTCTTTTTTCATATTAAATTACGAATTAATAAAATTGCATCGTATTTTGTCATTATTTTGCAGCTTATAAAAAATTAAATTCAAGTTTTTGAGATAGACGCGTTTAAACTTTGTGATTATTGCGTACGAGGGGAACATAGCGCAAATACACACATTGTAAATAACTACATTTTGAGCGTACGATGAGTGGGGGTAGTATTTGGCTATACCAAGTTGTTTGTGATGGAGGGAGGGTTGAACTATTCATTCGTGAAACAATTGTAAAATCGACGTGGCGAGTTCGCCCCTCCTACTCGCGACGCCTCATATACTGTATATATATATATATGCGCCTCGGTGGTGTAGTGGTTAGCGTCGCTGACTATGAATCCATCGGCCCCGGGTTCGAGACCCGATGGCAGCCGGCGAGCAGCAAAACCCAGCTGTTCATCCTTCCACACAATAAAGAAAGTGGTTGGTAGATAAATGGGTACCCTAGGTGGCCTAGTGGTTAAGACACTGGGCTGCTGATGGGGAGTGGTTCGGATTCCACGTTAAACTGTAGGTCTAAGGTGGAGTGAAAAGCTTGGCCTTCGTCAGAATGAACAATTCGGGCGGAAGCTAACCAAAGGTTGTGTGTATATATATATATATATATCCCCGCAAGGGGGTTCTAAGCTCGTGCTCTTGAGTGCTCTTTGTGCTCGTTTGTACGTGCTTGTTCCTGGAGGTTTCACGTGCGCCCTCCCGGCCCTAGCACCCAAGGATGATGGGGCTCGACCCTGCAGTCCTTGTCATCCTTGGTCTTTTTCCACTTCGACTGTCCCCTCCACCCTTTCTTTTTCCTCTGTCTTTCCTCTCACTTTTTCTTTGTTTTTCCGCTGAGATATGCCCTTTTAAATAGAGGCGAATCGGTTCTTCCCGAACTTAAAAAAAAATAAAATATATATATATATATATATATACACATACTGATTTTAGTGTTCGTGCAACATTTGGTAAAATGATAAAAAATAAAAATAATCTGTCGACAAGTTTCCGACGGGTTGGGTTAGATTAGATTAGTAAAAGCTAACTGTCCTATGTTAAATTCGGGTAATAAGAATGTTGATAGAATGTCCCTTAGACGAAATGTTTGGATGTCCAATTTCAGCACGTTGTTCAAGCGCATCCAGAGATAAAAGCCGAGTGCTTAATTTAGTTCCGAGTTAGGTGCTAATTTTTCACTACTGAAACTAAGTAATTGCGATTGAATATTTCGAAGCCAGTATGTAAAGTGAAACCAGCGGAAATCTGAACTAATTATTGTTCATCACCCAAATCGGTCATTGTAAGTTCCAAAATCATTTAGAATAGAGGAGTTAATTGACAGTCATAGAAAAAAGATACGCGAGTATGTTACTTCCCACTTGGCGTTATTCGCGAATGAAAATTCACGCTTCGAAAGTGGGAATACTCGAAGTGAGAATTCCAGATTCGGGATAAAGGAAAAAAAAGATGGTTGCACGTAAGACTGAGGAGTATTTTATATAAAAAAAAGTTAACTTAAAGCATAAAAATGAAACAACTGGAATGAGGATGGAGTGACCTGAAAATTACCTCCTTTGAAATTCTTACTTTTGGATTTCTCATTCTTGAATAAATTAGACTGAAATGGGAAAGACGGAGATTTGAAGAAGACCTCGTGGGTCTTCATTGGGTTCGCTAAACTACAGCAGATAGAAAATTTCTTTCCATTTTGTACCCATGATCTCGCATGAAATTATCATTTGTAATAGTTTCAATTTTTTTCTAATATTTAGCCATTATGGTTAAAAATTTGAGATATAGCACGGAGGTTACCTTATAATTATGTCTATATAAATTGTCCTTATAAAATTAACACCACGTAAAGTGGTGTTAAGCAATTTTTTCCTCAAATATACAGGGTGATGCATAAATGTGTTTCATGAATCGCAAGGTGTATTCTTGAGACAAAAGTAAAGAAAAAAAGACCACATAAACATAGGTCGAGAAACCCGTAGGTTTCGAGTATAGGACGCGACAGAAAAATGAAACCCCTAAAGATTTTTTTACATTTTAGGCAAATACATTTGCTTCATTAAAGTAAATGTTCAAAATTCGTTCCTACTTTTTGAATGCATGCCTCAGCACGTCGCAAAATAGGATAGAGGAAGAATAGTTAAAGGGGGAAAATGAGTGAGTATTGAACAAGTAAGGGAATGGTGGTTAGCGACAGTTTACGATGAGATAGAGAGAGAGGGGGGGGGGCGGGCTGGTTGGGTTAAGCCGGCAAATACTTCCACCTCTGCTACGGCCCCAGACAAAACGCCATTGCGAACAAAGGCGAATTTAGTTAATTCCTAGATTAGGTTAGTTAAGTTTGCTGAAAGTTCCTAAAGCTCCTAACTGAAATTGCAACAGTGTTATCAACTAATCTTTTTTGTTTCTTTTTCAGGTTGCGTGACCATTCATAACTGAATATGGACGAGTAAACATTTAGAGAATATACGGATATACAAAGGCATACTTTCAAGCTGAGGCATCCATTCAAGAAGTAGGAAAGAGTTTTGAACATTTACTTTAATGAAGCAAATGTATCACACTGTGTATTTGCATAAAATGTAAAAAAATCTTTAGGGGTTTCATTGTTCTGTCGCGTGCTATAGCTCGAAACCTACGGGTTTCTCTACCTGTTTATACGGTCCTTTTCCTTTACTTTTGTCTCAAAAATACACCCTGCCGTTTATGAAACACATTTATGCATCACACTGTATATTTTGTTATAATGTTATAATGTTTCAGACCAACAAAGACCCTAGGATCCACTCATGGCTGGTCAACCTAACTGTGTTCGTAATTGTGTATTGTGCATGTCCTCCGTGGTGGCGGAGGGGACCTACAATTTTACGTGGGTTCCGAACCACAAGCCTTAATTTTACTACCTTAAACTATACCCAATCTATCAACATATGCGTCTAATCGATTTTTAAACATGTTTATAGACGTGCTACTAATTACTTCTACCGGCAAACTATTCCACCTATTTACTATTCTATGCGTAAAAAAGTTTTTGGCAACTGCTGTCTCGAACCTTCTACTTGTCAACTTACACCCGTTATTTCTAGTCCAATTACATTGAGATATTTCGAAAAAGCTATCTCTATCTACGTTATCGAACCCATTCATAATTTTGAAAACCTGGATTAGATCACCCCTTAGCCTCCTAGTCTCGAGTGTAGTCAATTTAACTCCTTAAGCCTATCCTCGTACGACTTTGACCTAAGCGACGGAATCATCTTAGTTGCTCGTCTTTGAACTCTTTCGATTTTGTCTATATCTTTGTGCATATGCGGATTCCAAAATTGGATCGCGTACTCCAAATGGGGTCTAACTAATGATTTATAAAGAGGAACTATAATATCGCGCGATTTGTACTCAAAATTCCGAGCTATAAAACCTAACACTTTGTTCGCTTTATTGACCGCTGCTGTACTTTGTTTCGCTACTTTTAAATCACCAGTGACTATAACTCCTAAATCTTTTTCATGCTCTACGCTTGTTAACTCTTTCCCTGACAAATTATACGCAAAATTACCGTTACGCGAACCTATATGTAAAATTTTGCACTTATCGACGTTAAATCTCATTTGCCATGTGACTGACCAATCAACGATTTTATTCAGATCTTCCTGGATTTTACCTCTATCTTCGTCATTAATCGCCCTACCACCCAGCTTCGTGTCATCCGCAAACTTTGAAACTGTACTGACTAGGCCGACATCTAAATCGTTAATATATATAAGAAAAAGCAAGGGGCCCAATACAGAACCCTGAGGAACGCCACTCGCTACATTAGCCCAATACGACTCCGCTCCATCAACGACCACCCTCTGTTTCCTACCTCGCAACCACTCTTCTATCCAATTTATTACTACACCCCTGATACCATGAGCCTTAGTTTTCTCAATGAGTCTTTTGTGCGGTACGGTGTCAAACGCTTTTTGAAAATCTAAATACACTACATCAACCGCCCGATGTCTATCGTAAACGTCAACCACGCTTTGAAAAAATTCTAAAAGATTAGTTAAGCAAGATTTGTTTCGCCTAAAACCGTGCTGCGTATTTCTAACTAAGTTATGCACTTCTAAGTGTTCGACTATACGATCCCTAATTATTGATTCCAGTAGCTTACCTACAACAGACGTTAAACTGATTAGCCTATAATTTCCAGCCGCACCTTTATCGCCTTTCTTAAAGATAGGTGTTACGTTTGCTAACTTGAAATTATCTGGTACGCACCCTTCAGAAATAGACGCATTAAAAATCTTTGTTAGCGGCACAACAATGCTATCTTTTAATTCTTTTAGTTGTATGGGATATATGGAATCCGGCCGCGGTGATTTACGCGTTTTCATTTTATCAATATAGCGCATTACCTCCCCTTCACTAACCACAATATTATCCAAAATATTACCATTATCAAAAGGTATTATGTCTATGACCGTAGGGATATTCGTTACATCTTCTATAGTAAAAACTGACGTAAAAAATTCGTTTAGCAAGGTAGCCATTTTCTTGTTTTCAGAAACTAGATCTCCGTTAACATTTTAGTAAGATATATACAGTATATATACACACAGTATATATATGTATATGTATATATATATATATAAATTATTTCACGAAAGTAACACGTGAATAATATTTATGATGAAAATAACCACGAAGGAAAAAGGAAACAGAATGGTGCTCAAGCGCTTTCGTCCAATGACACCTCAGGAACACCGAAATAAATAAAAAGTTCGAAACTATTTTTTTTTGTGACCTATATATTGTATAGTCTCGAACTTGTTATTTATTTCAGTGCTTCTGAGGATGTCATTAGACGAAAGCGCTTGAGCACCATTCTGTTTCCTTTTTCCTTCGTAGTTATTTTCATCATATATATATATATATATTCGGATTATATTTCCACACCTGGTGGTGGTGGGTGTGTTCCAAGGGTCACCTGAGCCTGAGAACTAACAGGGTGAGCAATTGGCACAACCCAACCCAGGCGCTAGCAGCCGGGAGTGAACCCAGAGCCTCACCGCTCAGAGTCCGACACTAAGACCGCTGAGTTATCAGGGAGTCGATATACATATTTCACGCAGGAAAATGAAAGCAGGAGTATCAACTCGCTCCAATCACTGGAGCATTCTCAAGCTTCATTTATAAAAGCTTGAGAATGATCCTGCTACTCCCGCTTTCATTTTCCTGCTTGAAATATCTCAACACTGAACCAAAACCATGGATTTCGCCGCATATGCAGTGTATATATATATACATACACTAAACAATTCCTTTTATTTTTCAATGATCTATTAAGTCGCACTTCATGTTCTATCCACTCCTATGCCGATGATTCCACTCCACTTCTTCACCCGCTTCACAAAGCGTCCCTCTCAACAGTCACTCCATCATTCGCGTAGGACGGCTATGGTACACCTAACCTCTGATCTTTCTGCTATCTCTAATTGGGGCAGAGAAAACCTTGTGGCTTTCAATGTCTTAAAAACTCGGTTCCTTTATATGTCTCCTCATCACAATCTTCCAAAAGACTATCCCCTTACCTTCAACAATACACAACTCAATCCTTCCTCTTCTCTTAGCATTTTTGGCGTTTCCTTTTCTCATGATTTTTCCTGGAAAGATCACATATATACTTTTTCTAAAACAGCTTCTAAGAGGTTAGGTTTGTTGTACCGCCTCCGTGGTTTCTTCACCCCGACTCAGTTGCTCTCTCTGTACAGGGATCTTGTCTGCCCCTGCATTGAGTACGCTTCTCACGTGTGGGGTGGCTCAACCAACACAGCTCTGCTTGACCGGATGGAATTAAAGGCTTTTCGTCTCATCAATTCCCCGCCTCTTACTGACTGTCTTCAATATTTCTCTCTTCGCTGCAATGTTACCTCACTCTGTCTTTACTGTCGCTATTATAACGGACACTGCTTTTCTGAACACTCTAACTGCATGCCTCCTCCTTTAAGGAGAGCACGCAGTACCAGACTTTCTACACATTCGCATTCCTTTTCTTTCCAACTCTCTAACGCAAGGGTTATTTTTAATCTTTCATTTCCTCAACCTGTCAACTCTGGAACAATCTTCCTCATTCCATGCTTCCCCCCTGTCTGTGACCTCCAAACTTTAAAATGCGGAGTACAGGCATCTCGAAAACTCTGGACCTTGATTTTAGCTCTCTTTTTCTTCTATGGGACGGGAGGTGGGCGTTTTTGTGGGCATCCGCCCTTGGCCCTTCCTTCCTTCATTAAAAAAAAATGTAATCGAACTTAGATTTCAATAATTTCTGTTATTATGTTCAGTATTAAGTAACAGACAGATTAATTTTACATCTACTTTGACATAATGATGCAATATGAGGCTTAATCTCGTTTTTTAATATAAATTGGAGGAGTTATATTTCTTAAGTGAACTGGTTTTATTTAATCTCCAAATTTTCAAACTTTATTGGCCAGTAGAATTATTTAATTCTGAGTTTAGGTGAAATATAAGAATGTAAGAATGGTTTCCAAAGTAGAAAGATCATTGTCATCTGCTTTGCAGAGGGTTTTCAAACTGTCACTTCTTATTGGATGACCCGAATCGAGAGAATGGTTTCTGATATTGGAATGCATTGGGTTGGTAAGTCTAGTATCTGTACGGGTGCTAACCGCTCTACAGTATGTTCATCATTTCGTACTTCAAGTTGGCATGTAGGTTATACAAAATTGGACGAATTGCCTTTATCATACGTACTGTATATTGATAAAGAACTAATTCCATTCTTTGTTCGTTAATCTCTCGTTCATCAACAAATGTATGATAAATACAATTCATCCAGTGTTGGAAACACTGCACTCCAATTTAAAGTACGAATCGATACAGGCTAGACTTGCCAATCCAATGCACTCCAGTATCAGACACCACTCTCTTGATTCGGGTCACCCAATAAGCAGTGACAGTTTGAAAACCCTCTACAAAACAGATGACAGTGACCTCTCTACTTTGGTAACCAAATTTACAAGAACTATAATTGACCCATATTTAAAATTAATTAGAAAATTTAACAAACGCTTTCTTAACCTACAAGACTGAATGCTAAATAAATACAACTGGAATAAAACCCCATTTTGGCGTGTACCATCATTAGGATTATGTCCAAGTGTCATGAAGAGAAAGTGTTTATGCTGTGTAAATTATCAACTTTTTAAGATAAATTCTATCTTATTTAAAGTGATAATACAAAATATAGTTAATAAATGTGTTCATGTGAACGTTAAACGAAACAAATTCTCTTCAGGAGTGAATCACGTTTTTACAGTAAAAAAGGAAAGCTGAAGTTTGGTCGTGGGGCATCAAATATTAATTTTATGAATAAAGTGCAGGAAATTATGTTCAGTTATTTGAAATAGTTATGAGAGGGCGAAAATAATGTGTGTGTGTGTGTGTGTGTGTATAAAATGAAAGTAGCATGCCAACTGAAGTGTCTTCCAAAGAATGATTTCGTGACAAACGACATGTAGAAATCTTACTTTTCTTATGAACACGTTTCATTTCTGGAAATGTTATGTATGTTATGTTGCTGGATCTGTTACTTTATATTATATATCATAGAAGGTGAGAACAAAAATAGCTTCGCATTTCAACCTGTTATAATGTTTTTGCTATTTATTATAATGAGATGTTAAAACTAACATGATTGGATAGATAAACTCAAAGTTTGTTATAACTAGAAGATGTGCTCCAACTGATCACCCTCAGCCCCGATCCAGACAGGCGCTGAAATCTCGTGCAGCGTTTCTGACATGTCGCAGGGTGTCAGGACTTGTGTCGCGAATGACATACTGTATAATAGGATGGGTTGAAAATTTTTTATTTAATGAAACATGCTGAAAAAGATGCCCGAGTAGTCACTGATTAAGGAATAAGTCATATCTTTTAGAAATATTAATTTCAGTGCTGGCAACTATGAAAAAATAAATTGCGAACAAAGGCCACTAAAGATCCTTTTTAGCATGTTTCCTTAAATTAATTTTTTTCCTCACAAGTATGAGGATCTCAACAATAAACTCAATTAATGCCAACGTCTATCAAAAAAAACCATTAATAAACATTGTTCTTGCTTATTTTAAAATGTAAGACCCATATGTGTTTGACCTATCATGTGTATTTGTGTGCCTACATGTGTATTTGTGATCTATCATTTGTTTGACCTATCATGTGTTTCCTGATTCAGCATTTTATTTTCTTTTGTTTCAGATTAATAGCATAGTTTGCAATGGCCTCTTCTGGTATAACAAGAGAGAAAGTGAAGCATTCTGTTTTCGGAACGCCAGCAGAGCTTCCTGGCAACCAACTACCAACTTGTGAGGATGTATTCAAAGCTCACCTTAAACATAACCTCATTACTGCAACATTTAGCACTCAGAAATACGCTGAAATGATCGCGGAAGAAGTGAATGATATCTATATCCGTACTTCCATTCCAACAATCGACTTCAAAAGCATAGTAATTAAGGTAGAGATTAATTGAGAAGGGACAAAAACTTGGGAAATATCCCATGAGTAAAAGATCTTCCAGCACTTATCAAAATAAATATGATTCTTTCAGAAGTTTATATGACATATTTTGCTGCAAGTGCTATGCCTACAGTTCTCATAAAAGAAGCGAGTGTAAATGCGCTAAGGCGGAGAAAATCTCGAATGATGAATGGGAGTTCTGGATTGATCAACATACTGAACGAAAAATGATTATAGGTAAGTTGGACAAAGTGAAAACTTCAAAACTACAACAAATGGAAAACAGAAAGCATAAAAGACAATTCTTTAAAGACAAACAAGAGAGTTTTGTCCAGGAAATGCAATTGAATCCTTGCGGTATTGGTGAGATCAGCTCTGAAAGTTAAAAGGGTCATCAAAATTAAGATTTCGAATTGAGCGAGTACGAGTTAGATACAGAAGCTAGCACTTCTCAAAATCGACGCCAATATCCAGAATTATGCAAGGCAGTTGATCGATGCAAAATAAGCAACCGTGATGCTCTTTTAATTGCTAATGCTGTCTTAAAAGATCTTAATCTATTATCTGAAAATACTACGATTGATCCCAGTAAGCTACATCGTCAAAAAACCTTGTGGAGAAGCATAGAAAGAAAGAAGCATGAAGAACAAAATAAGGAATAGTTTGTCTTGGATTTGATGGAAAAATTTATAAAACTCTTTCAAAAGTAGGAGAATGCCAGCGGACTTTGAATGAGGACCACTTTGTGTTAGTTTCAATTCCAGGAAACGAATATATTGACCATGTTGCTCCTGAAAGTGGAAGGGCAAGTGATATTGCTAAAGAAATTATATCAGTAATTACTGACACCAACTCTGCATCTACTTTAAAAGCAGTAGTTTGTGATGCAACTAATGTAAATACAGGTAAATCAAATGAAGTAATTATAAAACTAGAGCTGACATTGGGAAGACCATTACAATGGTTTATTTGCTTATTTCACACTAATGAGCTTCTCTTGAGAAAATACCTGGAAGTTCGTGACGGGCAAACGACAGGACCTAGAAGTTCACAGGGTAAAATCGGCAGGGATCTGAACTTTGATCCAAAGAACAGACCAATTGCAAAATTTCCATCTCTCGCTGGAAAAGTGATGGACTTACCAGGAGAAGTGCTAGCAGATCTCAGCAGTGACCAGCAATACCTCCATAAAGCGTGTTTGCCAATTCAAAACGGTCATGATAAAGGTCCAGCTATCAAATTTTTAGAAACTGCTCAATCTGGGTCTCTCAGTAATGCACGGTGGCTGACAAAAGTAAATCGTCTCTTACGTTATTACATGTCGCACGAAAAACCATCAGACACACTTCAAAGGATTGCTTATTTTATACTGAACTTCCATGCTCCTGCATGGTTCTATATCAAAGCAAACTGGTCTTGCCAGGATGGGGCCAAAAACTTTTTCTTCGTGATTGAGCTCTATCAAAAACTACCGTACATAAAATCGACCAAGACATTATTCGTCCTGTGTTACGAAACAACTGTTACTTTTATCATCCTGAAAATATCCTTTTATCTGCTAGCGCTGACAAGAATAAGAATATCCGGAAGCTAGCAGTCGAAAAAGTGCTACAAGCGAAAAGGAGTGTTATACCGGGTGAAATTCGAATGTTTGACAAAAAATCCACCAGGCTCAACTTTCCAGCTTCGACCTACATGGATATGTTTGATTGGAACGAAATGGATATTACTGTTCCTTCCTTAATCTCTGATGTTATAACTAGCACTGATGACTGCCAGAAACCCATAATTCTTGACACATACCCGTCTCATTCCCAGGCAGTTGAAAGAAATGTAAAGAAAATCTCCTCTGCAAGTGAAAAAGTCTACGGGCATAACGCCCACCATGGAATGGTTATTCTCAGCAAGAAATCTCGGCTAGAGAATCCAAAAAGGAAAACAAAGTCAGATTTTAAATGAATCAACAAGAGGATAGCAGTTACACTTAATATAATTTAGTGATGAACACATGTTTTGGTTTATAAAAGGAAATATTATAATTTTTAACCAAACTAAATTTGCTTCAAAATTGAGGTCAAAGTTGCGAGAATGCACACTAATGTTTTTATGATAGGTAGGTACTAGAGCACCTTTTCAGCCATGTTTCATACTGACAACTTGAGTTCGATATATTTTCGCCCCGCCCTACTGTACAATCTGTTTTAGTCCCTGTATTGTGCGAGGAGTGGTAAAAAAGATACTGTACTGTCTTTAAGACACTTCCAAAGAAAAAAATAAGGCGGATTGAGATCATGGGATCTGTGGATCACGGAATATCCCCTTTCAAACTGGTGAGACGTCCTAGAAAGTTTTCATTAAGCCACCCAATACAAATATTCTTTCAGATCGTCAGTATGGGTTCCGCAAGGGTCGCTCTACTAGCGATCATCTTGCTAATCTCTCTGACTCCTGGTCATCCTCCTTTATGGATTTCGGTGGAACCTTTGCTATTGCAATAGGCATATTAAAAGCTTTTGATAGAGTCTGGCACAACTCTTTAATTTCCAAACTGTCCTGCTTCGGTTTCTAACCTTCTATCCGTATCTTCATCTCTGATTTCCTCTCTGGCCGATCTATAGCTGCGGTTGTAGATGACTACTGTTCTTCTCCTAAAGCTATTAACAGTGGTGGTGGTGGTGTTCCTCAGGGTTCTGTCCTGTCACCCACTCTTTTCCTTTTATTTATCAATGATCTATTAAGTCGCACTTCGTGTCCTATCCACTCGTATGACGATGATTCAACTCTTCACTTCTTCTCCACCCGCTTTACAAAGCGTCCCTCTCAACAGTCGCTGCTCCATGCTTCGCGTAGGACGGCTATGGTGCACCTGACCTCTGATCTTTCTACTTCTGATTTGGGGCATAGAAAATCTTGCGGCTTTCAATATCTCAAAAACTCAATTTCTTCATCTGTCTACTCATCACAATCTTCCACAAGACTATCCCCTTTTTTGCCTTCAACAATATTCTCTTAATACTCTTGGCGTTTCCTTTACTCATGATATTTTCTGGAAAGATCACGTATACTCTTTTTCTAAAACAGCTTTTAAGAGGTTAGGTGTGTTGTACCGCTTCCACAGTTTCTTCATCCCCACTGATGAGTTGCTCTCTCGGTACAGGGATCTTGTCCGCCCTGTATGAAGTACGCTTCTCACGTGTGGAGTGACTCAGCCCACACAGCCGTACTTGACCGGGTGGAATCAAAGGCTTTTCGTCTCATCAATCAATTCCCCACCTCTTATTGACTGTCTTCAGTACTTCTCTTTTCGCCGCAATGTTGCCTCACTCTCTTTTTACTCTCTTCTGAACTCTCTAACTGCGTGCCTCCTCCTCCTCCTCCTCCTTTAAGCAGTACCAGATTTTCTACACATTCTCATTCCTTTTCTTTCCAACTCTCTAAAGGGTTAATTGGTATTTTCAACCTTTTATCTACTCAACCTGTCAACTCTGGAACGATCTTCTGAAAGCTTTACCGTGTCTTCACTTGATAGTTGGTGTGTTGTCCGTATTTCATAAGGAAACATGCCTAGGTCGGTTTTAACATCAACTTAATGTTCCAATGATTTGTTTAGTATAGCACGCATTTTCCTGGTGGACTTTTTCTGGTTCTGTACTATTTCCTCTCTAATCCTGTTGACATTATCTGGGGTTCTTACTATCCTCGGTCTACCACTGTTGACGCTATTTTTATTCTTTTATTATAACTTTCTCAATATATCTTGCAACAATCTTCTTTATGCTGGTGGTGGGATTAGACGGCGGTTCTTTAACTGGGAAGCGACGTCGGAAATCCGTTTTCACCTCAACTGATGACTTTGTTTTTACAAATGTAACAGTGAAGATTCTCCAGTCTGTAAAAAAACTGGGTAGCCATCCTCCTTCTCACTCACAAAAAATTTAAAAACTCGAGTTCTATAGTATATCCGGAAAATTATAAAAAAAAATGAATTACTCTATCCAGTGATGTTAGTTTTAAAATCATTTTCGAATAGATAGCAAAGTTGTAGTAAACTGAAATGTGAAACGTTTTTCGTTGCCACCCTCTATATCATCGAAGACAGAAGAAGATGCTGCTACAGTCTTAAGTTAGAGTAAAATTGTAAACAAACCTATACCCAAGTAAAAATAACGGTTTATATGTCAATTAGATAAACGTAGGAACAGATTAAAAGTGGTAAGTGTACTCGAGTCCAAACGCAAATTGATGCAAAACTAAAGACCATTGCCCGACTGCCCGTTATAACACTATCAAATTTTAGGTCCTACAGTATGTTTCCGCGGAAGAGGAAAAATTTCATTAATGAACAAGAACGAATATGATGTTTTTCGGAACTTGTTTTGAACGAAGGAATTTATTGTGAACTAGAATTTTAATGAAAATACTATGCCCCAAAATAAAATTTTAATTAATTTAAAAAGTAGGTTTTCATTTAAACCTTGGATGATATAATTCAGAGAAAAGAAAAAATGAGATGAAAAGGAATATAAAGCTGAAAAGACAAAAGACATATCAGCGGCTAAACCGAAGGCTTCGGAAGGCATTCAGGGACCTCGCAGACTCCTGGAGGGGTTGATGTACTTCTTCGGGGCTTTCAGGATGTATGGATCTTCTTCTTCTTCTTGAGTTCTCGGACCTTTCTGATGCCTCAACGGAGAGGCCGTCGATTAATCCCGACAACACCCTGACACTGGCGCCCTGCATCAAATCAGAATCTGCGTTCGCGCCTTCGACGTTCTCTTCCTTTCCTTCATCACTGCACGTAACCTACAAAGTCAAGGGCAGCGTCAGTGTAGTCCTCCGATGGCGCAGTGGCGCAACAGCTGAAGCGTTCGCCGCTAACATTACCGCCGTAGAAAAGGAGGCCTCTGGAAAGCAACCACTGCATCACTTGAACACCACATCAAAGCGTTAGTGATCCATTAGCTTATATAATCAAGCATTAACTGTACTGCGCCAGAATTCATGCAAATGAAACTCTCTGAAATCAAATGCTTTTATCACTTTTGAGGAATTTAGAAGAAAGTTTTAAATTAAAGACTTAAGCGAACTTCAGGTGGAAATGTAAACTAAAATATCTTTTGCATGATTAGTTACGAGAGCTCAAAAGTCTGGCTTTGTGAAATTTAATCGAACAAGAACACTTTCCACATGAAAACAACATCGCGTTCACCAATTACGGATACACTTGTATAATATAAAATGTATTCATGCTTTGTGGGAACCTCGTAAATGGTGCTACTTCCCTATCTAGATGTTTGCGGACAAATGGAACAAATGATGTACCATACAAAAATGTAGAGGAATGGACTTCATATCAACTCCAACACTAATTCATGCGTAAAGTTGAGATATTAAATAGTAAATAATATCGTTAATGAAATTAAATTATTTTTAATCGAGTTCTTTTATTCACAATTTAAGATTTATCAGAATTGTTTACACAATTTACAATTTCATGTTATGTGATGCATAAAAGGGATAAATTTAATAAGGGGAAAAAAATTAAATTAAAATGAAATTATCATCCCTTAAAACAGATTCACAATTTACGTACAGAAATAGTAGTATGTTGGCAAAGTTCCTGAGTGGGGACAGACGGGGTAGGGGTGGCACTAAATGGAAAAGTGATTGAGGCGAGGGGAAAATGAGAGGACACCGGGGGTAGAAATATGTAAGTGAGGTGGAAAGGTTATGCACGGCGATGAAAGCGAACAGAGGAGTTAATTCTTAATCCCCCCAAGTGATTCCTATATGAAGAAGGAGAGAATGGAGATTTGATTTTGATTTTTAACTTTTGTATTTTATCATCATAATATATATATAACGGGTGTGCCATAAAAAAAGGGTACATTTTAAAAAGGCTATAAAATCAACATTTTTCATTTAATTTTAATAAAACTTCTACACAATAAAACATATGTATTTATCTATATGCAAACAAGGTTTCAGACTAAAATATCAAATAATTCAAATTCTATCAACATTTAACGAAAGAGTATGATTTTTCTACTTAACATGCAAAAATTATTAAACCTTTTTAATATTTTTTTCTAAAAATAATTAATTTGTAACGTACAATTTACCTGAAATTATTAAAAAAATTGTTCGAAATGCTTTCCTTCCATTTCAATAACTTTTTTATTCTTGGCCGGAATATGGGAGAACTTAGCAGAGCGAGTCTACGGGACTAGGATAAAAGATGTCGCTCATTTACGCGAGATCATCATTCAAAAATGGGAGGAGCTTCCACAGGAACAAATAAATCGAGCTATAGATGAATTCCGGCCAAGAATAAAAAAGTTATTGAAATGGAAGGAAAGCATTTCGAACAATTTTTTTAATAATTTCAGGTAAATTGTACGTTACAAATTAATTATTTTTATAAAAAAATATTAAAAAGGTTTAATAATTCTTGTATGTTAAGTAGAAAAATCATACTCTTTCGTTAAATGTTGATAGAATTTGAATTATTTGATATTTTAGTCTGAAAACTTGTTTGCATATAGATAAATACATGTTTTATTGTGTAGAGGTTTTATTAAAATTAAATGACAAATGTTGATTTTATAGCCTTTTTAAAATGTACCCTTTTTATGGCACACCCGTTATATATATATATATTTTTTTTTTATTTGTATGCGCTAATTAGATGCTTATATAGTATGCGTCTCGGTGGTGTAGTCGTTAGCATCTCTGACTACAAATCTATCGGTCCCGGGATCGAGACCCGGTGACGGCAGGCGGCGCGCTGCAAAACCCAGCTGTTCAGCCTTCAACACAATAAAAGAAAGAAAGCGGTTGGTAGATAAATGGGTACCCTGGGGAGCCCAGTGGTTAAGTCGCTGTGCTGCTGATCAGGTGGTCGTGAGATCGAGTCTGGGCGAGGACTTTGTAATTTCTGACAGCTCGTGGTGGGGCGTGGTTCGGATTCACGTTAAACTGTAGGTCTAAGGCGGAGTGACAAGCTTGACCTTTGTCAGCATGAACAATTTGGGCGGAATCAAAACCAAGGTTAACCAAGGTGTGTATATATATATTTACGTATGGTGCGACAAAAAAAAAATGTAACCGATTTCAATATGAAATTACAAAAGTTAACCCTAAAAGACAGAATTGAGGAATAAAATGTAATGAGCAGTAAAAAGTCAATATTTTTAACAAAATACCGTAACCCCTTTTTTACAAGTTCAAAATGCCTCAATAAAGTTTACAACAAAGAATATTTTGATATATTCCACAACGATAACGATCCTTTTTTTTTTTGTAAAATCAATCGATATATTTGAACTTGTACCAAAACAATGATTATTTATTACAAAAATATTGCCTTTTGTCTGCTCAATGCATTTTATTATTTAATTTATCTTCTATGGTTATCCTGTACTTTCATTTCAGAGAGAGAGAGAGAGAGAGAGAGAGAGAGAGAGAGAGAGAGAGAGAGAGAGAGAGAGAGAGAGAGAGAGAAGAGAGAGATTAAAAAATCCAAAAAACATTCTCCGTCCTCTTCGTCCTTCACAAAGGAATCCCAAATGGGATTAAGGATTAACATTAACACTTCTGTTCGCTTCCATAGCCATGCATGAGGCTTCCCCTCACCTTCACCTTTTTACCCTTAGTGTCTTGTCACTTTTCCTTCTTCTTTTCTCGTCACGTTTTCCGTCTGTGCCACCTCCTTCCTCCCTCCCTCCCATGTGCCACGCGTACCCCTCTGCTCTCATTCTGGTTCTTTACAAACATACTACTGAAATATATAATTAGGGTATTTATTTTATCGCCAATTCAATACTTAACATTTAAAGCGTGCACCATCATCACCTCGTATTTATGCGATTTTATTTTAAAGTTTTAACCTATAGGGTGTCCATAAATTATTCACCCCATTATAAGCCTTAATAAATTCGTTATTATAGGAGCTATCTTAAAACGGTTTGCGGCAATTAATAACACAACTCAAGAAATTGTTTTCTTTATTTCGCAGAACATCCACTAGGGGCACAATGGCGACAGTGAAGGAGAAAGCAATGTGTTTGTTGTGGATGTGGGAAACCAAACCTCCAATTACTGTACAGAGACGTTTTCGGGAGGAATATCAGAAAACTCCTCAGCTGCACCTCAGCTTGAGGATATGCAGCCCCGTGTGTTCTTTCAGCAAGATGGGGCACCGCCACACTGGGGATTAGAAGTGCGGAGGTTCCTCAATGAAAAGTTCCCTTCTCGTTGGATCGGGCGAGATGGCCCTATTCCATGGCCTCCTCGTTCCCCGGATATCACGCCTCTGGACTTCTTTTTATGGGGCTACACAAAGGACAGAGTGTATGCAAAGAAGGTTAATAACATCACAGAATTAAGACACCGGATTGAAGACACATTAGCTTCCATCACGCAAGACATGCTTCTTAATGTCTGGAACGAAATCATCTATCGCCTTGCTGTTCTGCGTGCTACCAATGGGGCTCACGTGGAGGTTTACTGAATTAAAACAAAAATTTCTTGAGTTGTGTTATTAATTGCCGCAAACCGTTTTAAGATAGCTCCTATAATAACGAATTTATTAAGGCTTATAATGGGGTGAATAATTTATGGACACCCTGTATATTATCACATTTAACAATATATTTTATTGACATTTTTTGTCATTAATAAATTAATAGGCTAATTACTGGATGCTGATTCACTGCATCGTTTTTGTTTCCGTCTTTCATCAGGCGACTGAATTAGGCTGTTTTCTGTCTTAAAAAATGTGAAACAATTAACATGAAGCACAACGTTACAAATATAGCCATTCACAAACTTACATAATAAACACATTTTGAATATACTCGTACAATGAACACCTCATACGACATAATTATTAATTAATATGTATAGTGATGCCTATGTACTATTGTACTAATATCCCCACATAATGTAAAAACCCTATTTACGTACAAGTTGGTTTTTCATAGAGAAGATGTTATTTAATCTTTATTTATTTTGATAATAGATTACGCCTTACTCGATATGTTGGTTTTCCTGACTTACAAATATCAGAATCGTTTGTCGAGTAAGACTGGTGTTGCTTCACAAATAACAGTAAATTAGTCAGTACAAACAGTAATCGTAACTTTGGAAATAATTTCCAGTTCTGTACAAGAAGATAAAAATAAAGCGTAGCAGTAAGCACTAATATCCTTCTATTACTGTAATATAATGGATCCTATACACATTGTAAACCAGAAGTGGGATAATTTAATAATAGTATGACGATATGTCTGCCATACAGACATTATTTTAATACTGTTACAACTACACATCTTATAGCCATATTTCTTTATTATTATTATTATTATTATTATATAATTAGTATATAATTGCGTTACTTTGGTAATCATGCTTTTTGGTATTAAAATCATTCAGAGAATTTATTTAATAAAATTCAGAGCTAATATAATTTGAACATGCAAAAGTAGTACTACAAAAGCGCTTCTCCTTAAATACGGCTTTTACCAACTGCATTTTGAAATATTTGAGAGGATTTTGATGAAAAACTATTTATATTCGAAATTTGTAATTCAAATTCAAAATTTATTTTTCAGCTTCAACTTCATCACACTAAAACTGAGTAACGTTTATTCATACTCGACAAAGTGGGTTTTCAACATTCGAGAATATTTCGCCTTTAATTTCGACAAATGCTGAAATTTATACGAAGTGAAAAAAATTGAACAAATCATTTCGGTAAGTGGATTTTGCAGTAGGCATTTCTTATCCCAGTTCAGCAATGATATCCAGCAATATTTTATGCACTTTCAACTATTTTCAAGTCCATTCTGTAATTCCAACACAATAGATCGGCAAATTATGATGATAATGCTTGTCTTTTATTTCAATATATGACTAGAGTAAATTAGAAAAATTTGCTAATTAGGCTATATTCGCAGAAGCATGAGATTAATTTTAATGTTACTAAAACTATAGTTATGCAGTTCCATCCTAAAAGCTCAAACCAAACAGGTAATATTATTTTAAAAATGAGAGACGAACCAGTACAGCAAGTACAAGAATTTAAGTACCTGGATCAAAGACAAGGAAACAATACCGAAGTTACTGTACTAAAGCAAACATAATTATATGGAACTTCAGATTCTAAATGCAAAAACTTCACTTTTTTCTACGTGAAGGTCAAAATATGATAATTAAAACCCACTCTAATAGACAGTGTTGTGGGAATAAACTCTGTCTATTAGAGTGGGTTTTAATTATCAAACTTCAGATTCTGTACAAGAGAAGCTAAAGACACTTTTTTTAGTACTTTCTGCGCTAATATCTTCGGGCAGCACTTCTGGGGTAATTATAATAAAAACGGTTCTGGCAGAACCCTAAATTTGTTTTATAACATATGTTTTAGACTGCTGCATAATTTACCTCCAAGATGATCAGCTTCTCAAATGTTCGCTAACCACAACGTTTCGACCATTCCTGAGATAACAAGACGTGCTCAATACCGTCTAGTGCGAAGAATTCAAAACTCAGACAGTCTAACTGTTCAAACTACTCATCAGTCCCGCTCTGACTTCTAGACTATGGATTTTTTAGTATGAAAGTTTGTCTATAACTCCACTTAACAACAATACTGGCATTTTCATCACACTTCTTTTTTATTTTTTAGTACGGGGCTGAAAACCCACTTTGCCGAGTATGAATGAACGTTATTGAATTTGAATGTGATGAAGCTGATGGTGAAAAATAAATTTTGATTTTGAAATAAAATTTCGAATATGAATAGTACTTTTTCATCGATATCCTCCTCCGAAATGTTTCAAAATGCAATCGGTAAAAGCTGTGTCTATTAATACAAAAAATTATTTACAATTGTAACAGTTGGAATAAGTTATTTTTGCCAAATAAAAAATACTCTGTAATGAAAGTGACGGTAAAATCTGTTACTGAATTTCAAAATCAACCATTCATATGGAAGACCATTTGCAGAAATTTATTGTCAACTCACGAACGTATGACAGATGAAATATAGGGTTTATAGCCTATTTCGTTTCAAAATGTAAAAAATTTGGTAGAAAAATGCTCGAATTGATTAAATTTAGTTAAAGTACCGAAACTTTAATCACAGAATGCGAGACATGAAGAATGGAAAGTCACGAACTTACCCGAGGTCTCGCTCTGTGTGTGTCGACGCACTCAATGGGAACCTTGAAAAATTCCACTTTGCATCCATATGCTTGAGGAGTTAGTTTAATTATGGCATGCAATGGGACTTTCAGATAAGGAAGTTCAGCTACAACAGGAATAGAAAAATAAAATAAATATAGTTATAATTTTTTCATACATCATTATGAATGAGCAATTCAGAAGCTACGTACAACAAAAAAAATGGTTTTCTTAGTAACATTGTTAGATATTTGTAATTTATACTACTTGAAAGTACTTTCATACATTACGGTTAGATCATAGATCAAAAGCAAATATTTTCAAATAAACATCCACCTTCCATATTGGTGTCAAGTGTTGCTCATTGTTACATATTTAAAACTAAAAAAGAAATAATGCTTTTCAGTCGCACATAATGTCATGAATCGAATTATTGATGCATTTATATTTAAATCAATATAAAGAGCAAATTTATGTAAAACGGTTAACATTCCTGTCACATATCCCCTCCTCTTAGAGAAGGAGCCCTTGTCCTGAGCTTTGAACACCTAACCAGAGACATATCTAGAGCGGAGAGCCAGCATAACCTAACCCGCAGACCTTTGCGTGAAGAGGCGGCGACACCGAAGAAATTAGATCAGTTAATTTAATAACAGTTTAAACTGTTGTTATAGCGTAGCTTTAATTTCACCTCCGGTTTTATCGAGGAAGTATGCGAGAACGCATCTGAGCACGGCCTGATGCCCCACCACGAGCACGTTCTCCTGACGCTCTAACTCCATGATGACGCTCTCAAGACGCACCACGACGTCCTCGTACGATTCACCGTGGGGGTACCTAAAAAGGGAATGGAAAAGGGGAGAATAGTTAAAAAAAGTTATTAAGCTTAGGCTTAGAAAATATGCTTATTTACAGTCATTTACGCTTTTGAATGGTCTGTATATATCGATACTCATTAATTTTAGCAGAGAAGTAAATATTATAAAATAATATTTTCTTTGTATACTGTTTCTCTCACCTGTACGAATATTTACAATTATCTCTGGCAGCAAACTCCTCAGGATATTGGTCCTGAATCTCTTCGTAGGTAAGCCCTTCGCAAATGCCCTGCAACCAATAAAATGAACAACAGTAGCTCACACATTCGGTAACATACTTGATAAATTCAATTCCTAAATTGTTATCGTACAGTATAACTTAACACCAGTGCAGACAGAACGATTAATTCATACATAAATCGTCCAGTGATTAATATTATTTATTTTTTATAATAATTAACATTCTGAACAATTTATGGATTCACAAAATTACAAATTTAACATCGCTGAAATTAAATTCTACATATAAATTTTAGGGTCTTTACGGCGTCAATTTCGTTGAGTGCCTTCCATCTTTCCTGGGAAACATCTATTCCTGCGGCGGTTTGTATCGTCCGCTTCATGCAGGAGGTCCAAACGCGAAGGTTTGGAATATCCTGCTCCTGGATGAACTTCGCGAGGGCGTTCGCGTACTGCCGACCACGATGAGAAAGGTCCGTGTCACCTCCTATGCGTCCCAGTTGGTTAAAGACAGATTCTCCGTGCTGGCAGGACAATGAAATGATGAATTATTACAAATAAGATTAAAGTAAAAAGAACTGAGTGTACGTATTATGTACCACTTCATAGGGGCTATTAGATGCCCAAATGCTTTCTTCTTGAACTGCTTGAAGACATTTGCTTAATATCAGTAATAATAATAATAATAATAATAATAATAATAATAATAATAATAATAATAATAATAATAATTTTTTTCTCAAAAGGAAAGTGAACTTTTATTGTCGGTGGCAGGAGAATGTGTGGAATTTACGTGTTGCGCTCCCCCTTCCAGAATGGTAGAGAGAGATTTACTTAGGAATGGATGGCATGTGAATTGTGCCTCTTAAGGAAATAATAGTGATAGGATGATCTCTGTTTCATAATTATTCTTTTCTTATTGGTAAATAAGGAAAAGTAAGTAAGTATACAGTAATTCCTTGGTTTTAAGAAGGTGTTTTTCTAAATTTACATCACTCACAATGGCCTAATATTCCTAATAGAAACAACATTTTGTTTATTATTACCCTCGTAATGTAGATCGACCTCGGAGTAATGTGAATATTCATGAGGTAATAGGCGATTCTGCTCTCAATGTGGCCCTCTTGTTTGTGCACAACAACTCGCCGTCCTAAAGGTATAAGCTAAGTTTATAAAACGTTCAGAATAAAATAACATTTAATAATTCACTGGTCAACAAAATCGAACTTTTTTCTCTCATCAAAGATGTATACACACTTTTCTAGACCGGTTTTGTACGCTGATTCCAAATCTGTTTTTGGTTTTCCTCTAGCACATCTAGTTATCGAAATATAACTGGTGTTAATTTCAGCACAATTTATCATAAAAGTACAACTTTATTCATAAAAGAAATGTACAGTGTACACCAAGCTAAAAACGTTGCGAGTACGATTTTCTTTTGTAAACCTTGTCCGGATCGTCGCGGTACAACATCCAGCAGTAGTCTGCCAGCATACTTTCGTTCTAGAAACCTTGGTAGCGATTTTCCATTGACTGGATGTCTTGATGGAAGCGTTCCCCTTGTTCGTCACTCACCGCGCCGAGGTTTTTAGGAAAGAAATCTAGGTGCGAATGTAAAAAATGTATTTTCAAAAACATGCGACAGCCCATTTCTTGATATGCATCGAGCAGTTTCTGAACTCCATCTTTGTATGCGAGAGACTTGTGGTTACCCAAGAAGTTTCCGCAAATCCATTTGAAAGCCTGCCATGCTTTTAGTTCTAAGGCATCGAGGCTTTCTTCAAAGCCTTCATCCTTCACAACCTCCCTGATTTGGGACCCCACAAAGATTCCCTCCTTTAATTTCGCGGCACTGATGTTTGTAAATTTGTCAACAAGGTATCGAAACCCTCTCGAATTCGCCTTACCCATCGCTTTCACAAAATTTTTCATTAAGCCGAGCTTAATGTGGAGAGGTGGCAGGAAAATCTTCTTTGGATCAACTAAACGAACACACTGGACACTGCCCGTTCCTGGCTCGTATGTGCTTCTTTGATGCCAATTACGTCTGATGTAATGATCCGCAGTAGTACGGCTCTCCCGTAGGTATAGAAAAAAACAGTATTTCGTGAACCCTCATTGCATGCGCATTAACAATTTAACATATCAATAACTTTGAGATCACCACAGATATTCCATTGATGAGTGTTGTATTGGATTGCTTCGAGTAGTATATTCACGTTATCGTACGTCTCCTTTAGATGAACGGAGTGGGCGATCGGGATGGACGGCTTTAAGTTCCCGTTATGCAGGAGAGCCGCTTTCAAGCTTCGCTGTGAGGAATCAATGAAGAGGCGCCACTCAGATGGTGTGTGTACCTGTGACAAGTTCTCGAAAAATACATTGATATCATGGCAATAGCAGAGCGGACCGTCTACTGTAAAGAATGTCGCCAAATCTTGGTTTCGTTTATGATAGTGACACACTCGGACGTTCTTCTCAAGTAAGTGTTTCTGCTCGAGTCTCGAGGAGAGAAGTTTTGATTTCTCTTTGGAGAGGGCTAGGTCTCTAATGAGGTCATTCAACTCGTTTTGGGTAAGCCTCTCCGGCTCCGATTGCTCTTCGTCAGGTGTGTAGTCAAGATCGGCCGAAGGTCCCGCATCCCCGCCAATCGCACCTTCGTCGGATTCCCTTTCGTCTTCTAAAGAATCGAGTCCATGCTGTGGAGGTACCGGAATCGGCATCGTGTGGGATCGGTCTGATCGCGGAGTCTACGTTCGGATAAACGATGTTATGCTTGTTCTTCACGAAGAATCCAGTTATGTTAACATTTCAAAAGTAACAATCGCCATGATGGTCTCTCGGCTCCCTCCATATCATGGGTATAGCGAACGGCATCGACTTTTTCCCTTTGGTTCAACCAATTCACATAATCCATTCGAACAAGTTGTACAGATAACATGTGGCGCCCACACCTTATCTTGGTCGTCTAGTGGACAGCCGAAGTATAACAGGTAAGTTTTCCGAAGATCCATCGTGATTGTACGCTGTTGCGATTTAGTTGCGAACGAGCCGCACACGTAACAGAAATTGTCTTTCTGATTTTCACACTTTCGGGGCATGATGATCGATGAGTGGGTTGATGTAAATCACCTAAAAAAATAAAATGTGTAAGTGAGCGACAGAAAACAAAACACAACACACAACTAGATGTGTGACTGTTACGCCAAAGAATAAAAGGGTGTACATGTGCAACGTTTGCAAATTTGTAGCCAGCAACTGCTCTCACCTAAAATACCACAAGATAACCTGCGGAAAGTCTAAGTTGAAACGACAAAATGCCATACATGAGGGTACAGAAACGGTAAAGCAAAAACCTACACCTAAGCTCCAACAAAATACTCCGCTACATGTATAAAAGACGCATATTATATACTATATATATAGTATTACATATATATATTATTATATTATATAAAGGACGCATATTATATATTGTGTATATATATAGTATTGTATATTATATATAGTTATATGCATATTATACAGTATATAGTATTATATATATATTATATTTATTATATATATTATGATTGGTCTCATCTCGAAAACTAGACGTGCTAGAGAAAAACCGAAAACAGATTTGGAATCAGCGTCCCAACAGCTATCTAGCCCACCCATAATTATATCTGATGAAAAATACTTGTTGGCCAGTGATATAATTCTTATATTCTAATGTGAATACCACGAAAAAAATAAATGTAAAACGCATTCTTATTAGACAAAAAATTAAAGAATCTTTAGATTTATCAATGATCCGCCGTAATACTTACCATATAATGACTCCAGACTAATTACGTCATCAGTCTTCAGCCGGTACCAACCAAACGCGTGAACGAAATAGTGAATTGTTTGTATTTCTGAGGCTCGATTTTTAGTTTAGTAATTAACGAGTGACTTTGATTTTCAAATATATTTTACTTATAGTTCTGATCTTATCTTACTTAATATTTATGTATCATTTAATCAAGTTTAAATGTGTCAATGAAGCATAAATTCTACGGTAGTTTTGAATTTTTAAAAGTCCTATTTTTCGCTGTCCCCAAACTAACTACTCATTTTTCTTCCTAACTCCGTGATGAGAGGTTTTTCTTTAAGATATTTCCCGTTCATTAATACTCATTACGACTTTCTACGCGAATCCCTTCCAGTTATAGAGCCTGTTAAACCTTCGTACACGATAGGTTACGACCTCACCGAAGCTAATTTCTCATAAAAAATTTAAGGCTGGTACTTAATTAAAGATATTTTATTTGACCGTCAGTTTTCTTTACTTAATATGACCTTCATAACTAGTCTGTAGAAAGGCTAATATTAAAAGGATGATGAATTGCCTTAATAACAGTTGTGTAACGGAGTTTTTTCGCATTCATAAGATGCGTCGTGTGGCTTGCAGAAACTGATTAGACGTTCTGAGGGCCACTAATCTATTAGTTATTCTTTAATTTACATTCAAAATAAGAAAGATAATTTAAGAACATCCTATATATATTTAGTGAGCGTTTTGGTTTCTTTCGACACAGGGTGCCACCTTCCCGGAGAGAACTCAGCTTTGGAGAGGGCTTAATCTATCGTCGTCTCGGGTTTGACAAGTTCTATAAGTGAAAGGAATTCACATAAAAAGTCGTAATGTGTGTCAGTCGATAGAAATGATAAATTAAAAACCTGTTTTCAGGGGCACAAGATAAGGCGTAGTTTAGCTAAGAAACAACGAAAACTAAGAATTTTTAAAACGTCAAACCCACCCCACATTTTGGCCCTTGTTGGTACACTTAAACTTAATTAATTAAAATAATAGGTTCAATTTGAAATTAAAAGTCACTCGTATTTAAAAATACAAAATATTCACTGTTTTGTCCACCCGCTTTGTTCGTACGCAGCTGAAGACTGACGGCATTTTGGTCCGGAACCGTAACGTACTATAAGTTAGCGTGGTATAAGATATAATAAAGCAAATGTTATTAAGACTTAAACGTGTCCTTTCGTACCTGTGTCGTAGATCTTCATGAAACTGTATCTGCTCTCTAGCTCCTCATCTAAAGTTTCGTACGTAAGGCGATAGTGTTCAATCCTTTTGAGGAAATCTGCAATGGCGTCTTCCTTATCCATGGATTGGTAGTCAGGATTAGTGAGTTTGCACTCCTGAAATATTTCATCAAGACGTTAAGAAACAATATACAAAGATTCTTTATAAAACTTACTTTTATATACAGTATCATGAGAGTATTTTGACAATACAAAACACGGAGCGTGACGAAAGAGTATATTTCATGAGTACTTTACTTTGCTCAACAGACGGTGCTTGTAGACAACTTTAAATTGCATTGGAAATTAAAGAGACGCCGTTGGAATAAAGTGAACTTTTCTTCATATATATAAGTTATATGATGAATAAAACCACGAAGGAAAGGAAACACAGAATGGTGCTCAAGCGCTTTCGTCTAATGACATCCTCAGGAACACTGAAGTACATAAAGAGTTACAGCCTATATATAGGTTACAGAAAAAAAAAAAAATATATATATATATATATATATATACAATAAACGGAGAAATAAAATTAAAATTAAAAATTAAAAGATTGTGGGAGGAGCATACAAATTTGTAAGGAAAACTATCGATTTTTAGCACAAGATCAAAAATTGTTTCCAACCAATGTTATAGATAAAAAAAAAAATTTATACTGGAAATCTGCCGGGGTTTTAGCACTCTGCCCTTCTTGTATATAAAAATAAATTGAAAAATAAAAGTTATTAGAATAGCATACAAGTTTACCAAAGATTTAGTGTTCTACCTTTCTTATTTAAATCTGTTCTGAAGGAATTCAAAACAACAGGATCGAGTTGAAAAAGACCTTTGTTGTTTTGAATTCCTTAAGAACAGATTTAGATAAGAAGGGTAGAACGCTAAATCTTTGGTAAACTTGTATGCTACTCTAATAATTTTTATTTTTCAATTTATTTTTATATACAAGAAGGACAGAGTGCTAAAACCCGGACAGATTTCCAGTATAAATTTGTATTTTTTTTTTTTTATAACATTGGTTGGAAACAATTCATTTGATCTTGTGCTAAAAATCGGGCTTTTTTGTGGGTTTTTTTTTTATAACGTTGGTTGGAAACAATTCATTTGATCTTGTGCTAAAAATCGATAGTTTTTCCTTACAAATTTGTATGCTCCTCCCACAATCCTTTAATTTTGAATTTTAATTTTATTTCTCCGTTTATTGTATATATATATATATATATATATATATATATATATATATATATATATATTATATAAAGGGTGATCCAGAGAAATGGGACCCAAAAGAAACCCCTGTAACTCTTAAAGTATAAGTCCTTTTATAAAATCATACGCATCATTCGAAAGAGGATAGTTACAAGTTTGTACAGGATTGTATAGGTTTTGACAATACAAGACAAGATAAGATACAAAACAAAATAAAAGTTAGTTAAAACTAACCCTTCAAGATGACTGCATGGACTGTGGAACAGCTGCGTTTCATAACTGAGCAATATTATGAGCATGGAAGAAGTGTAGTTTCAGCTCAAAGATTTTTCAAGACAAATTTTCAGATGTCAAAATCACCTAAGAGCTGAAACTACACTTCTTCCATGCTTATAATATTGCTCAGTTATGAAACGCAGCTGTTCCACAGTCCATGCAGTCATCTTGAAGGGTTAGTTTTAACTAACTTTTATTTTGTTTTGTATCTTATCTTGTCTTGTATTGTCAAAACCTATACAATCCTGTACAAACTTGTAACTATCCTCTTTCGAATGATGCGTATGATTTTATAAAAGGACTTATACTTTAAGAGTTACAGGGGTTTCTTTTGGGTCCCATTTCTCTGGATCACCCTTTATATATATATATATATTTTTTTTTTATGTAACCTATATATAGACTGTAACTCTTTATGTACTTCAGTGCTCCTGAGGATGTCATTAGACGAAAGCGCTTGAGCACCATTCTGTTTCCTTTCCTTCGTGGTTTTATTCATCATAAATATTTTTCACGTGTTACTTTCGTGAAATAATTTTCATATATATATATATATATATATATATATATATATATATATATATTATATATACATACAGAGCCGGCCCTAACAAGTGCGGGGCCCTAGGCATTTTGATAATACGGGGCCCCGCTCCAGAAAAGATTTTAGTTCATAGTAAAAAGGCAAAAAAATAATCTGAAGTGCTATACATATATTGTAGACATCTGTCTAATAATATTAAGAATAACAAAAAAAAATGCTTTCATTAAGAATACTAAAAAAATACCATACTTTATAAATTTATAATATATTTTAAAGACTAATTTTTCTAACCTTCCTTTCTGAAAATTCCATTAAAAGGGGTTCAAAATTTAAACCCCTTGCTTCTTCATGTTCAATTGACAATATTCCAAGGTTATTTAGCCTATCTTGGCCCATATTAGACCTTAAGCAGTTTTTAATTAATTTTAATTTTGAGAAGCTTCTTTCTCCTGATGCTACCGTCACAGAAATTGTTAAAAATATTCTTAGAGCAATGGTTTTATATTTCATTAAAACTGTCCTTAATTTTCCCCTTTCCTATGACAGCCGGCGTGAGTCGGGGAATCTGGTGGAAGCGAAATATATAAAAAATTTATTTGCCCAGCCCCGCTGGCAGCGCGGGGCCCTAGGCGGCTGCCTAGCTCGCCTTGCCCTAAGGCCAGCCCTGTATATATATATATATATATATATATATATTATATATATATATTTATTTATTAACTGCAAACAACACACAGTATAATTAATGTAAAGAACGACGCTTGTGTAGAAGAGCGTCCGCCACAAGATCAGAAGAACGAACAAACAAATGAAAAATGAGACACCTCCCAGGAATCGAACCTGGGACCTTGGTGTAGTGGTTAGCATGTCCGACCGGCAATTGGATGATCTAGGGTTCGATTCCTGGGAGGTGCCTCATTTTTTATTTGTTCGTTCTTTCTCCTCATCTTGTGCGGACGCTCTTCTACACAAGCGTCGTCCTTTACATTAATTATACTGTGTTGTTTGCAGTTAGAATGTATATATGTACGGCATGAGAAGGTGCCCCATCAGGGCATTCGATTCCGCTCGTATGTAGGAGAATTACGACTTCTGACTGATCGGGGACCTTGGTGTAGTGGTTAGCATGTCCGGCAGGCAATTGGATGATCCAGGGTTCGATTCCTGGGAGGTGCCTCATTTTTAATTTGTTCGCTCTTTCTCCTCATCTTGTGCGGACGCTCTTCTACACAAGCGTCGTTCTTTACATTAATATATATATATATATAAGGGATCGTATAGTCGAACACTTAGAATTGCATAACTTGGTTAGAAATACGCAGCACGGTTTTAGGTGAAACAAATCTTGCTTAACTAATCTTTTAGAATGTTTTCAAAGTGTAGTAATGCCAAGTTAAGAATATTAATTAATGTTTAATATAAATTTACTAAAAATTGTGATGATTACGATAAAGCATGTTTGTTAGATTGTAAATTGTTTAAAATGGGAAGAGTTGGCAATCTTGAAGAGAGGCCGACAGAGCGGAACCCACAAAAAGACTCAGTCTTGAAGCAGCGCGTTACGCGATAGGTTGACGAAATGTAACGTAAAGTTAATTTAGTGAGTGTCCCTCTCCGACCTAAATTATTATAATATAAATTTCATACTCGCATACCCCTAATTAACTAAACCATTTTCGAAATTAATAAAACGTAATAAGTGTTAATAAAGAGTATTAATCTATCCCCCTTCCCCCCTTGCATTAGGCTAACGGTTTTCTGCTAGCTCGGCTACCTACCACGCGTTATAAAGTATTGTGGAAATGAGTAAAGAGAAATGCAATAGAGAGCGGAAATTAGAGTAAATAATGAAGATAATAAATAATAAAACCTATTCACTACATCTGGTGGCTACCGGTGGTCTTACATCATATTTTGTGAGGCTTACCCACGTGTTAGTATTTCGATTAAAATTCTTAAAACCCGGTATAATAACCAATAGCGTTAATGAATATTTTATTTCGATTATTAAAATATCTAAATGCAAAGTTTACCCCGTTTGCAGGCAAATTTCGATTTTCATGCCTTAAAATTTCATTGTAAATATAAATACAAGATGGCGCGTCGCCTTCGACATCCTTATAGCGTCCCTGACAAACTTCGCGCCTAAGAATTTAATTTGTTTCGTCCAGTTCCGTTGCTTTTCGTTTGTCCGACTCAATATTGCGAGTCATTATTACGTTAAATTTCGTTCATTTCGGTTGGAGAGGGCATAGTTTGAAAATTATCGTGCTGCCTGGAGACTCAATTTTTTTTTCATCTCTTCTACTGTATGCCTCTTTCAGCTTACCTTTTTACTTTGTTTAAAATTTTTGAAATTAGTAGTAATTGTAATATAATAATAGCGATTAATATAGAAAAAATTTGTACGTAAATGAATTGTTAGTTTAAATACAGTGATACACGTTTTATATGGTCTTTAAAAATGTTTTAGCGAAAATTTGTGAGAAATTTTCTGGGTTTCATTAGCAGATTTTTGATTATATTTCGATTGCCTGTATATAATAATAGGATTATTTTGTTTATATAGATTTACGGGCTTTTTGCTTCGCTCGCTTCGCGCTATATAGGTTAAGTTACAGTTAATTGACAGTCGAAAGGTAATCTTAAACATATTAAATTTGTCAGATTATAAGTCGCCGTATAGGATTGTGTTAAATTTCAAAATAAGCAGAATTCGTTTAACTGAAATAGAGAAATTGTTGTAAATTTTTTTTTTTTTTTTTTTTTTTTTTACTCATTAATTATATACTTACTTATTAACTAATACGTATTTATTAGTTATATATATAATTACATATATTTATATACTCATAAATTTTGGTAGGTAAGCTGATTATTTTTTTTCTCCTCTCTCTTCCTTTCACGACAATTCCGACATATTTGGTAAAATGGCTATTGTATCGTACTTAAGAAGAATTTCTTGTAGGCCTATCGTAAAATATTGTTCGGAGATTAACCGTTACTACGGTATGTCTATTGAGTAGTAAATTTTTAGTTATTTAACAAAATTTTAATTGGTTTAACATAAATAAGCATAGGATTTTTCTTTAAAAAGCACAAATGTTATGACTTAAATTCTTAATAGCTCTTTCCGCGCATAACATTGAACTTATTAATTATAGGCCTAAAAGTGCAGCAGTAAATTTTATTTTTATTTTGACGGCCAAGGTGAGTTACGGTACACATATTTTACTAAATCTGGATATTATAATTTTTTTTTGAATTACAGAAATTTGTGTAGAAAATTCTTTACATATATTTTCTTTGCGTTTTATAAATTCATTCAATAATCAACTTTATTGGTACAGGTAGGCCGATTTTTATTTTTCTTTCCAGTTCAATGACAATGGTAAAATTTTTAGTTCAAATTTAGTTTGTATTCTAAAAAGGATGTTTTAATTTGATATTTTAATTTGGAATTAGAAATGAAAAATGTCTTTTTTTTAGTTCGAGCGTTTGCATGGAAAATATTACGAAATTATGTTAGGATATAATGCAGTTTCATTCGGTTAGGGATATTTGTATAGAGGTTCGCTTACAAACAAAGCGACCGCTCTTAATTATGCAATGTGTTAGTTTTAGTTTACAGTGGATTGCGTGTATTTGTGAGTGCATATTATCTATTCTTATTTAGTATAATTATGCAAATTTGTAGTTTCACTTGGAAACGATAAATTACTGAGATTTTTGTGATTTGCAAACCATACTGGGGTTTCTGTTGAAGGAGAGAGTTGTATCTCAGATGTAATTTGCGAATTGCGAGTTCAATTCATATGAAATTTGACGTTTCAAGTTGGAATTACTGTATTAAAATAATTTTTGGTAGTAATATTTAAATTTTTTTACTTTTTAATAACTGTTTAGAAAATTATTATTGTTTAAACCTTCAGTCTGAGTTAACTAATGCATTTGAAACATTGACTCAAGTGTACACTCGGAAATGGAGCCTTATAGATAGCCAGTAACGTTTTTGTGGCGTCTGTGTGCTCCTCCTCAAAGCAAGAGGGTTCATGATTGTCAGAGAATGGATGACATGAAGTTTCTGGGGTTCATTTTGTCTTTTGTATTTAGAGGTATTGAGGTGATTTCTGACGATAGTTTGAACAATAATAATTCTTAAATTATACTAACAGTTACTATGTATGGGCGCTTTTATATTTATACTGTACAATTTTGTTTAGCGTTTTATGACTTTTTTATCTTCTCTGCTGTAACTGCCATAAGTGACCTTATTGGTAGCTAGATTTGATTAAATTTTTGCGAAATTTTTTATATTTTTTCCGTGAATTTGGCCAGAGCAAATGTGTAGTTATTGTTTCGAAGTGAACTGTCGAGAAAATTCGATAAATTAAAAATGAAATGATAAGCAGTACAGAAACGTTTCGAATAAACTTTTTTTTCAAAATTGCAAAGGCTCGGTTTGGGAGTCAACCAAGTTGAAATCCGAGTTCCATCAAGTGAGTTTAGTCGACCGGATAGGTGATCGATCACCAGAGAGAAGAGAAACCAGAATGCGCATGGACTTGGCGCAGGATGGTTTCGGAAGAGAAGAGACAGAAGAGAGGAACCGAATGCGCATGGACTTGGCGCAGGACAGTTTCGGAAGAGAAGAGAAATTTACGTGTGCAGGGTCTTGGCACACGAAAGTTTCGATCGAAGATGGTCTACTGGTATTTTTCGGGCAGTAGCTGGTCACGCTGCTCGAATGCTTCGCTAAATATGTGTCACAGCGCGCGGTAGACAAGCCACGAGAGCTTGAACGGGTGCCTACGACTGTACTGTCCATACAGACATACAGTAGGTCGTTGGGAAACGGCCTACGGCGGAGTCATCGTTTGATTGTTGCCAGTAGAAGAGTCTTTCAGCTGGACGTAGGAAGAGCAGCGTTCACCGACAAAAGTGGAGATGAGACAAGGCGAGTTTCTTCATCGACTTCTAGAATTGCAAATTCCGTCCAATTCCAGCGCGTGGTCCCGCTTTCAGATATCTCCCCCCCTGATCCTTTTAGAATTGGACGTCTCTTGTTTTTTTTTCGCCATTGGAGAGAGAGCGGAACCATTATAGCGTGCTGCCCTGTTGCATATTGATTGATGCAATCCCTTGCATTCTAGCGAAGTGAGCAGGAGAGCTGCGATTGAAAATTGAAATCCGTTGTCAGCGTGCGGAGTGTCATCTAAACAACGTCCAGCAAATTAAGTACTGATTATTGTGTAATGAAATTATAAGTGAAAAGGGTGCGATTATTGCCCATATTGTTGTTTTTTCGTGAAATAGTATGTGCGCTCTTGGTCAGTATTTTATGTAAACTTTTTCTTATTTTTTTCTATGTTGCCCTGATAGTAACTGTATAACTATACAAATAATTGTTTCAAATGTAAAGCGATCGTTGATGAGAAATCGCGGGAATAGATTGTGAACTTGAGATTTGTGTAGCCACTGTAAGAAAATTTTCGTTATTTTTTTTGGCATGTATAGATTAGTTACAGGTTGTAATTTAATTATTAGAGTGAAATGTTATTTTATGCAAATGTGAAAATTATAAAGTTTTCGGTTTTATAATATGATACAATATATGTATGGGAATTGTCATTCTATTATTTCTTGTCTATTTCTAAACTTTGAATTGTTAAAAAAAAAAAAAAAAAAAAAAAAAATTGCAAAATATATAAGTTTGTTGAATAAATTTATTGACATTGTTAAACGATATTAATAAGTTTTCCTAATGGAAAAACTTATTTTCAAGGGGGTGATGCGAGTGTAGTAATGCTTAGTTAAGAATATAAATTTCTGTTTTGTTTAATTAAGATAATGTTTAATGTAAATCATTTACTAATAATTATGAGATTACGAGAAAGCATGTTTGTTAGATTGTAAATTGTGTAAAATGGGTACAGTTGGCAGTACTGAAGGGAGCCCAAAGGAGCGGACTGTATACCCATAATAGGCAGTCTTGAGGCGGAGGCGATACGCATAAGATTTAGAGCCATGTGATCTTAAAGTCAAATTGTTTTGTGCCCTCTCCGACGTAAATATATTTAGTAATATTTCATACTCGCATACCCCTAATTAACTAAACCATTTTCGAAATTACTAAAACGTAATAAGTGTTAATAAAGAGTATTAATCTATCCCCCTTCCCCCCTTGCATTAGGCTAACGGTTTTCTGCTAGCTCGGCTACCTACCACGCGTTATAAAGTATTGTGGAAATGAGTAAAGAGAAATGCAATAGAGAGCGGAAATTAGAGTAAATAATGAAGATAATAAATAATAAAACCTATTCACTACAAAAGCGTGGTTGAAGTTTACGATACTCATCGGATGGGTAATGTAGTGTATTTACTGTACATTTTCAAAAAGCGTTTGACACCGTACCGCACAAAAGACTCATTGAAACATCTAAGGCTCATGGAATCAGGGGTGTAGTAATATATTGGATAGAAGAGTGGTTGCGAGGTAGGAAACAGAGGGTGGTCGTTGATGGAGCGGAGTCGTATTGGTCTAATGTAGCGAGCGGCGTTCCTCGGAGTTCTGTATTGGGCCCCTTGCTTTTTCTTATATATATTGACGATTTAGATGTCGGCCTAGTCAGTACAGTTTCAAAGTTTGCGGATGACACGAAGTTGGATGGTAGGGTGATTAATGACGAAGATAGAGGTAAAATCCAGGAAGATCTGAATAAAATCGTTGATTGGTCAGTCATATGGCAAATGAGATTTAACGTCGGTAAGTGCAAAATTTTACATATAGGTTCGCGTAACGGTAATTTTGCGTATAGTATGTCAGGGAAGGAGTTGGCTAGCGTAGAGCATGAAAAAGATTTAGGAGTTATAGTCACTGGTGATTTGAAAGTGACGAAACAAAGTACAGCAGCGGTCAATAACGCGAACAAGGTGCTAGGTTTTATAGCTCGGAATTTTGAGTACAAATCGCGCGATATTATTGTTCCTCTTTATAAATCATTAGTTAGACCGCATTTGGAGTACGCGATCCAATTTTGGAATCCGCATATGCGCAAAGATATAGATAAAATCGAGGGAGTTCAAAGACGAGCAACTAAGATGATTCCGTCGCTTAGGTCGAAGTCGTACGAGGATATGCTTAAGGAATTAAAATTTACTACACTCGAGACCAGATATGGGCACTGCAGTAATGTATTTGAAAATACTTAAATACGTATTTAAATACATGTATTTATAAATACTTTTTGGAGAGTATATTTAATTATGTATTTAAATACTTTCGAAAAGTATTTAGTATTTGTAAATACCTTTTTTAAATACATTTTTAAAATACTTTTTTGTGAACTGTTCAATTTTGCGAGGATGTACACTACTAACCACCCAGTATTTAAATGGTAACTACAGAACACAGTAAAACATTTTTCAAAGTGTTTGTACTTGCAGAAAGTTCCAGGCTCAGCAGGCTGGAACTTTCTGGAAGCACCTTGAAAAATGGAACTTCCAGCCTACTCTAGTGGCGAGTGTCACAGACTCACAGCTGCAGTGTGGCTGTGTAACTGTGCAATTAGCCTTAGCCTATTGATCATATTAGACGAGGACAACATTTGTAGCATGGCTGCAGCAAGTGGAAGTGGTGGAAAAGAAGGTGGTAAAATAGAAGTTGTTGATGGTAGAAGTGAAAATAAAAATAGCGAATCACACCTGCACCGACTTTTTGATGGAAAATATTTCTGAATAACTTCCAAAGATGGTAGTAAAGTGAAGACTTTATGTCTTCTGTGCCACAAAACAATTGCAGCGTCTACTTCTGCGCTTCTCGATTTTATTTGACTCTAAGCTGATGTTAGTGATTTTATGTGCTTTTTGAAAAGTATCTAAATTGTATTTAAAATGTATTTAAATACATTTTAGGAGTTATGTATTTAGTATTCAAATACTTTCTGAAAACCTGAATTTTATTTAGTATTTAATTACTTTTATTTTCAAGTAATGTATATATTATTTAAATACATCTAAAGTATTTACTGCCCATGTCTGCTCAAGGCTAGGAGGCTAAGGGTGATCTAATCCAGGTTTTTAAACTTATGAATGGGTTCGATAACGTAAATAGAGAGAGCTTTTTCAAAATATCACAATATATAGAACTAGAAATGACGGGTGTAAGTTGAGAAGTAGAAGGTTCGAGACATCAGTTGCCAAAAATATTTTTAAGCATAGAATAGTAAATAGCTGGAATAGTTTGCCGGTAGAAGTAATTAGTAGCACGTCTATAAACATGTTTAAAAATCGATTAGACGCACATGTTCATAGATTGGGTATAGTTTAAGGTAGTAAAATTAAGGTTTTTGTGATTCGGAACCACGTAAAATTGTAGGTCACTCCGCCACCACAGAGAACATGCGCAATACACAACTACAACCACAGTTAGGTAAACCAGCCATAAGTGGATCCTAGGGTCTTTGTTGCTCTAAAACATTACATACATACATACATACATACATACATACATACATACATACATACATACGTATGTATATATGAGGAGTGATAAAAAAGTATCGATAATTTTATTGCTACGGACAAATGAATTCGCTGAGAACACTGTTTTCGCAACTGTGTACCTGGATATGCTCACCAATTACGTCATCCCCCAGCTGCAGGACAGGCAGCCAACTGTCATCTTCCAACAAGATGGGGGCACCCCCTCACTGGGCGCATGTTGTTCGTGAAACTCTCGACTCAACATTTCCAAATCGATGGATTGGCAGGGACGTGCCAATCCCATGGCCCCCAAGATCACCAGACATTACCCCGCTGGATTTCTTTCTCTGGGGTCATGTTAAAGATTTGGTTTATGTAACAGTTGTTCCAGATATCAGGACATTGCGAGAACGCATTACGGATGCAATTGCAACAGTTAACCCACAAATGTTGGAAAATGTGTGGTGTGAGTGTGAATACCGTTTAGACATTTTACATGCCACTAGGGGTGCACATGTGAAAGCTTATTAAGTTCATTAACTATGTATCAAAACTTTGTATGTTTATCTACTTATGATTAAAACTGTGTTTGAATACGAGTGTTTATTTAAAAGTTATAGCATGCTTTAATCAGGGTAATCATTTATGGACACCCTATATATATATATATATCAGTGGCGACTCCTGCACTCGGGGCTTCTCGGGCTCAGCCCGAGAGGCAAGGGGCAAGGAGAAGCATGAGAGATAAAATTGTGTATTTATAGATTTAAGTTTTAAAAAAAAAGTTGTAAATACAATTGTAAAAATGGTTTTTGGCTGGTAGTATGTTACTATTTTTCTGTCTAGCCTTCGTTTCGTCACGCAAGCAAATTGTGAGTGCATTTAGATACCCTTACTACCTATAAAAAACTATATTTGCACATTAAGTTTTCGTGTAATCTTTCAAGATCCTTTACTCGGGCGCAAAACATTACGCCCGAGAAAGTATAAGTAATATCGTATATTTAAAGTTCTTTTAATGAATAATTATTTGCTTGCATACGGTTACATAATAGTCCTTCTAATTCTCATTAAATAAAATACGTTTTTCCTCCTATTAATTTTTTTAATAAAGAAAAAACATTTCAACTCGGGCTTATATCCTTCGGCCTTGTAGAGGAACAATTTTTAATTCTGGCGATACATGGTAACTTTTTACGTTTCGATAAGCGTGCCTTCAACTGCCTTGGGCGGCGGTGCAGTTTGATTTTTGCCGCAATGTGAGGTTGTTCGCTTTTCTTAAATAATCTGATTTATTTTTAATATTATAAGTATTCTGAGAAGTATAGCCCAACCATGGAGGACATAGTGTTATCATTAAAAGAAAAACCATTTGGAAGGAGAAACATCGCTGAACTACGAGAAATTATCAAATGAAAGAAGTTTCTCTGTTCTTGATCGAATTAGATCATATTTAAGAAACACAATGGCTCAAGAACGGCTCTCGTCCCTGGCTAGGATTTCAATTGAAAAAGAAATACTTATTGAATTAGAAAGCAAAAAGGAATTACATGACCGAATATTAAAGGAATTTGCTTTAAAACCAAGACGCTTGGACTTTATGTTCAAGTAAATAAAATTCAAGTAATTTTTTTACCGAGGTATGTATTTATTTATTTTATTGATAATCTTAGGTTATTGTCATGCATTTAAATGTCGGCTCATATGTAGACTTGAAAATTTAAAAAGAGTCCGAGTAGTCTTGAAGAGCTGGAGTCGCCACTGATATATATATATATATATAAATTATATATATATATATATATATATATATATATATAATATATATATATATATATATATAATTATAATAATGTTATAATGTTACAGACCAAAAAAGACCTTAGAATCCAGTCGTGGCTGGTCTACCTAACTGTTCGTAATTGTGTATTGTGCATGTTTTCCGTGGTGGCGGAGAGGACCTACAATTTTATGTGGGTTCTGAACCACAAAGCCTTAATTTTACTGCCTTAAACTATACCCAGTCTATCAAAATGCGCGTCTAATCGATTTTTAAACATGTTTATAGATGTGTTATTAAATACTTCGATCAGCAAACTATTCCAGCTATTTACTATTCTATGCGCAAAAAAGTTTTTGGCAACTGCTGTCTCGAACCTTCTACTTGTCAATTTACACCCGTTATTTCTAGTCCTATTATATTGAGATATTTCGAAAAAGCTATCTCTATCTACGTTATCGAACCCATTCATCATATTAAAAACCTGGATTAGATCACCCCTTAGCCTCCTAGTCTCAAGTGTAGTCAATTTTAACTCCTTAAGCCTATCCTATTACAAGTTTGACCTAAGCGACGGAATGTCCTTAGTTGCTCGTCTTTGAACTCTTTCGATTTTATCTATATCTTTTCGCATATGCTGATTCCAAAATTTGATCGCGTACTGCAAATGGGGTCTAACTAATGATTTATAAAGAGAAACAATAATATCGCGCGATTTGTACTCAAAATTCGAGCTATAAATCCTAGCACTTTGTTCGCCTTATTGACCGCTGCTGTACTTTGTTTCGCTACTTTTAAACCACCAGTGACGATAACTCCTAAATCTTTTTCCTGTTCTACGCTTGCCAATTCCTTCCCTGACATACTATACACAAAATTACCGGTAGCGAACCTATATGTAAAATTTTGCACTTATCGACTTTAAGTCTCATTTGCCATGTGACTGACAATCAACGATTTTATTCAGATTTTCCTGGATTTTACCTCTATCTTCGTCATTAATCGCCCTACCACCCAACTTCATGTCATCCGCAAACTTTGAAACTGTACTGACTAGGCCGACATCTAAATCGTTAATATATATATATAATATATATATATATATAAGAAAAAGCAAGGAGCCCAACACAGAAACCTGAGGAACGCCGCTCGCTACATTAGACCAACACGACTCCGCTCCATCAACGACCACCCTCTGTTTCCTACCTCGCAACCACTCTTATATCCAATTTATTAATACACCCCTGATTCCATGAGCCTTAGTTGTTTCAATGAGTGTTTTGTGCGGTACGGTGTCAAACGCTTTTTGAAAATCTAAAACTACATCACCCACCCGATGACTATCGTAAACTTCAACCACGCTTTGAAAACATTCTAAAAGATTAGTTAAGATTTGTTTCGCCTAAAACCGTGCTGCGTATTTCTAACCAAGTTATGCAATTATAAGTGTTCGACTATACGATCCCTAATTATTGATTGCAGTAGCTTACCTACAACAGATGTTGAACTGAGTGACCTATAATTTCCCGCCGCACATTTATCGCCTTTCTTAAAGATAGGAGTTACATGTGCTAACTTGAAATTATCTGGTATGCACCCCTCAGAAATAGACGCATTAAAAATCTTTGTTAGCGGCACAACAATGCTTTCTTTTAATTCTTTCAGTTGTATGGGATATATGGAATCCGGACCCGCTGATTCATGCATTTTCATTATATCAATATAACGCATTACCTCCACTTCACTAACCACAATAGTATCCAAAGTATTACTATTATCAAAAGGTATTATGTCTATGACTATAATGATCTTCGTTACATCTATTGTAAAAACTGACGTAAAAAAAATCGTTTAGCAGGGTAGCCATTTGCTTGTTTTCACAAACTAGTTCTCCGTTAAAATTTTTCAACGGCCCCAAGACACTCTTTACTGTATTCCTATTGTTGACGTATTGAAAGAATCGCTTGAGGTTTTCTTTACCGTCACGAGCTACGGAGATTTCAAAATCGCGCTTGGACTTTTTTATTACACTTTTCGCTTCACGCCTTAGAGATATGTAGTTGTTTCGTAACCACAAATTGTCTTTATCGCACTTATGTTGCCTATAAGCCCTATCTCTACTCTTTATAATGTCTCCTACTCTAGAAGTAAACCACAAGGGCTTGTTGTTTACTTTCGCACGCTTAATGTTGTACGGTACACATTTCTCATTTACAGTCCTAAATACTGTTTCTGTTTCAAACGATTCCCACATTATTTTTGCGTTGGAGATCCCCATTACGTTTTCCTAATTGACGTGTGACAATTCATTTCTAAATTTACAAAAGTCTGCGTCGAAGTCGTAAAAGGATAAGCTTAAGGAGTTAAAATTGACTACACTCGAGACTAGGAGGCTAAGGGGTGATCTAATCCAAGTTTTCAAAATTATGAATGGGTTCGATAACGTAGATAGAGATGGCTTTTTCGAAATATCTCAATATAATAAAACTAGAAATAACGGGTGTAAGTTGACAAGTAGAAGGTTCGAGACAGCAGTTGCCAAAAACTTCTTTAAGCATAGAATAGTAAATAACTGGAATAGTTTGCCGGTAGAAGTAATTAATAGCACGTCCATAAACATATTTAAAAATCGATTAGGCGCATATTTTGATAGACTGGGTATAGTTTAAGGTAGTAAAATTAAGGCTTTGTGGTTCGGAACCCACGTAAAATTGTAGGTCCTCTCCGCCACCACGGAGGATATGCACCATACACAATTACGAACACAGTTAGGTAGACCAGCCATGAGTGGATCCTAGGGTGTTTGTTGGTCTGAAACATATATATATATATAATCCCCTAACTTCCCCATATAAAAAAGACCTTAGTCAGCTAGAAGGAATTTAGAAATGTTTCACAGCCAAGATCAATTGGTGCAGAGAACTAAATTACTGGGAAAGGTTATGTGAATTAAACCTATATTCACTGGAAAGAAGAAGAGGAGAGCTACACCATTATTTATACTTGGAAAATAATGGAGAAACTAGCCTCTAATCTTACTCTGAACCCTATAACCCCCCCAAACAACAGTGGTAAGTAGAAAAGGAAGACTGTATCGTGTTCCCAAATTAAAGGCTAGACAGGGAACATCCTCAACTATGAAGGAAAATAATTTTGTTGCGAGTGTGAGATGACAAAGTCTGTTTAACCAGCTACCCAAGGAACTAAGCAACACGAGTGGTGTTGCGGTGGATATCTTCAAAAGAAGATTAGACGCCTGGTGCAGAACAGTTCCAGATGAGCCGGGCGTACCTGGCTATGTGAAGTGAAGAGTACCAGAAACAAACTCTCTACTTCACCAGACCAACTCGAAAGGAGGGGCGACAAGTTTGACCTTTCGTGAAATGAGGAATCATAGCACGGAACATTTGAAAGGTTGAAAGGTATACGAGTATATATATTATACACGACTGGTTGGGTGAATGTAATCTACACAAAAGTCTATATTTGCATTTAGCAAGGCTGACCTGTCGAAATTTAACTTCCTTATGATTCAGCAATTTATATTGTACCCTAAAGTCTCTTCATCTGAGGCAAATACTAAATATTTGTATTTATGTTCACAGGTATTTCATATATATATATTTTTTTTTTTAATTGGGTTGTTTAACCCCCTTCGCAACATCTAAGGTCATGTGACGGAGGGGACCTACAGCTTTACGTGGGATCCGAACCACGGGTCGCTACATAATCTGGGTGCAGAGGACTGTCTCCCATCAAACTACTACCCAGACCCAATGTCGCTTAACTTTGCTGATCTCCGGGAAGCGATGTTATATATATATATATATATATATATAACATATATATATATATATATATATATATATATATATATATATATACGCTTTGTACATCTAATATCCGGATTCATCAAGTGCATGTCAATTATATATTTAAGTTTAACTAATTATTATGACTGTGTTTAAAACCTTGAGTCTTGCTTGTTTTTAAACCTAAGTATAGAAATGTTACTTCCTCTATTATTTATTTATAGTTGTTATTTTAATTATTTTAAACGGTCTTTAAAACTTCTTTATTTGAGTTAATATAATTCGTAGAAAGTGAATCGATCCCCGTTGCTTCTTTCTGCCATCACTCAGCAAACGAAAGCAATGGAGAACTACACACTTCGAAAAATATTCACAATTTTTATTTCTTTATTAATTAATTGAGTAAAGAGTTCAGTTAGGAAAGTTTCTGAACGATAATTAGAACCATTTCTAAAATTTATCTCAAAACATCGTAGAAATTTTCAAATTTACCGTTATGTTGGTCTCTATGATGGCGGGATCGTTGCAGATGGATTCAATGAAGAAGAGTTTGTAACCCATTCGTTCAACGATCACGTGATGGATGAGTTCACGCCGATCTATTGTGGTGTTTGTGGCGTCATAAACTGCCACCATCCCGCCAGACTGCAGGAATTCGCAAACATCCTACGGAAGACAAATTTATTTTCTGGAGATACCAAACAAAAGATCAAAATACAACATCAGAACAAATTAGTGAGCCAAAACGTTATTGCTGAGAGATCTGTAAAACGTCACGGTCGGGTACAGACTTACAAAAATGATTTGTAATCATCATAATGATAATCTTTCTTTATTGGCAGCGGATAAATTCCATAAAAAAAGGTACAATATTCATCGAGGTTATAAACGATACGACTAATTAAACGGTAAATTTAAAAAAAATAAATAAAATAAAGAACATTTTTTATTTATATTTATTTATTTACAAATATATACAGTTTTCATAGATGAGTATAATTTCATTATTAAATACAGATACGGTACCATACTTAATACAATTGTAAACTGCCGAAATCTAATACTAATTAGATATAATTATAATAATTATATAAGATATGATTACAAGATTTTATAATACACTAAAAAGACCAAAGGGAACTTACAGACTAGAGCATATACTTATATTAGGAGCTAAATACACGAATAATGAGACCAGTATAAAACTATAAGGAACTTACGGACGAGGACAGATACTTTTATTAGACGCTTAGTACAAAGAATGTGAGGTGTGGTGAAAAGTGATAGGAGAGATTTGTTGAATAAAGATAATGAGAATTTTAGCAAGGAGAAAGAAAGGAGTGTCTTAGTAACTTTGGAATTTGTTAAGTTTTAATCGCTTTATGAAAGATGAGAGAGCATTGATTATTTTTAATTCATTCGATAGATTGTTCCATAATTCCACTGCTAAATAAGTGTAATTTCTACTACTGTACACTGAAGAACATAGTTTGCCTTTAAGGTAGATTCACTCTCCATATACCTTGTTTAATGTTTGTGACGTATCTGATTGTTCATTATATTCTCGATTAATATGGTCGGAGCAAATTGTTACGCAACTCTGAACATGAGGGCATGCATCTGTATTTCAAATATGATTTTAAATTTTAAAATACGCATTTGCTCGAAAATTCCTGATGTATAAGCATAATAATCTCGTTAACCTTCTCGTAGTTCCGTGCGTTGGTCTCTCTTCACACGAAGGTCAAGCTGGTGGTCCCGCCTCTAGGCCTGGCTTGGCAGAGGAGCGAGTTGCTCTCTTGCACTCTCCACCTCATATACCCAGGTACACCCGCTCATCTGGTACCGGCCTGAGTCAGGCATCTAGTCTTCTTTTAAAGACTTCAAATTTGACCCCTGTAACGTTTCTGAGGTCCAACTATACTGTTACTGTTTACTTCACTGTCTATGTCTGTTAACATGATAATGGATAGGAGTGGGGCCAGTACTGTACCTTGTGGTACTGAGCTGCGTACTTCTGATTCTGATGATATACTTCGAATTTTAACGACCTGTGACGTTTTCTGAGGAAGTTGTAGATCCATTTTCCCACTTTGCCTGTTATTCCCATATATTTAATTTTATGTGTTATTATACCATGATCACATTTGTCGAAAGCTTTAGCAAAATCCGTGTATAGGAAATCGTAGTTTTCATTGCCTTCCATTGCATCTAGGATATTGTTATAGTGCTCTATAAATTGCAATAGGTATGAGCTTCCTCATCGGAATCCGTGCTAATTTTCGTTGAATCTTTCCAGTGTCTCCAAGAAGTCGGAGATTTTCTCTCTAACTATTCTTTCAAATACTTTGGTGAGGTGGGATATCAATGACACTGGTCTATAGTTCTTTGCTTTTCTTTGCTCGAGATATATCCCCTCCTTTATATATAGGAACAATATTTCCTCACTGTCTAGGGATCTTCTCCATATCCAGTGTAACGGTGTAACTATTTCATTTTTACAGTTTTTAATCAATAATGTGTTTCATTTGTCCAGACCTGCAGTTGAATGTGATTTCATTTGTCCTATAGCTCAGGCTACATGTTTTTGGGTAAAATCAAAATCTGTTATACACTCTCCTTGCAATTTCTTTTCAAAGAATGCATCCATGTCAGGTATCGCTTTATCATTTTTTGGGGTACTGAAGACTGATTCATATTGGGCTCTCAATGTTTCAGATATTTCTTTTATATCGTCTGTTAGTTCATTATTTTCTTTCTTTAGTGCCGATAGTGGCACGCGTTTTTGTTTTCCTTTTCGCATAGCTATAGAAGTATTTTAAATTTTCCTTTATTGCTTCTACCGCCTTTTCCTCTTCGCTCTCTGTATGGCCCTTAATCGGGGTTTGTATTTCCCTATCGATACTCTCCAGTTTTCCTTGTATTACTTTCCTGGCATTGTCTCCGCAATTAACTAACTTCGCCGCTACTCTCTTTCTTTTGCGAAATACTGTTCTCTTTTGCCTTTCGAACCAGTTCCTCTTTCCTTTTGGCTGTGCTTTTGGAGCATACTTTTCTAAAGTTCTCAGCGTCTTTTCTTCCAAGGTTGTTAGCATTTCTCTAAAACTATTCTCCACTTTATTTGGGTTGTGTGTGATCTGATTGCTTCCCAATTTATAGTCTTGGAGTTTAAGTTAAAAGTCCGAAATTTGCTTCTTTCTTGAGTATGTGTATTGTCTTTTAATGTTGTCACCATATTTGTTGATATTTCGATTATGTTGTGGTCTGAGATAATAGTTGGGGTTACTTTTACATCGGTAATAACCCTTATTTATTTTTCTAATTCTCTTCTAGTTTATGGTTAAAGGGTTGATGACGTAATCACATGCACTTTTGTATGTGGTAATACTGTATGTGAGATGTAGCTAAACTAGAGAGAAGTATAGCGTTTTTAGTGTATTTGTGGGAAGAGAATGTAATTTTGCAAGTATAAACGAGAATTTCGATAGATTATGATCTACAGTATATTTTCAATACGTTGAAGAAAGAATAATAGTTTGCCATCACGCACAAATTATAATTTTCCTTCAGTGACGTGTGACATCAAATGCAAGTCGACAATAATATTGAAGTTTGGTACTAATTTCTTTTGTGATTAGCAGGAAGTTTTTGTTTTTATTTAATAATAATTTATTGGCTTTCAGCCAGTCGCGTACTCTTGCGATGACTCTATTTACTATTTTGTTAAAGGGTGTGAGATCGCTGAGTATATCATGAAGGTGTCATCCGCATATTGGAAGCCTTTCCCGTTATGAGAAACGTGAAAATCATTTATGTAGATCAGAAATACTAGGGGGTCCAAAATGCTTCATTGTGGAACTCTGTGTGTGATCTTTAGTTCGGTGATGTTATTAGGTTTGATGTATTGGCCTCTGTTGTACAGGTATGATTTAAACAAATTTAGAGCAACGTTATTTATACCATATTGAGATAATTTATAAATAAGCATGTCGTGAGAGATTGTATTAAAGGCCTTTGAAAATGCCAATGTGGTGTTAACTGGAGCTGTAGACAAACGCTTTTATATCAAGAAGTCCATAATCTAAAACGGGGGTTTTCAACCTGGGATATACCATGGTCTTCTAGGGGTTACGCGACGACAGAGCTGGTTGCCAATTACGGATAAAAACAGCATCAACCCCTCATTAAAAGTGCCTTATTTTCTCATGACGAAGTTCTACCGGTTGCAGACATTGTTTCTTCTTCTCTTGTTGAGGGGGAGGGGGACCTAAATGTGAATATACGCAACATTTTCCCACTTTTCTCCCTCAGGTGAATGAAAAGAGCGATTCATAAACCCAGTGGGTACGTGTGACAGTCCGGCTACCCTGTGGGAGTACTCTTAAAATGTTGAAAATCCCTTGTCTAGAAGAAAAAGCAGGATTGATAAATAAGCACACCGGACAAAAAATTAGTCACCCCTCTCAGAATGTACCTAATAACGTGTGACGGCGCCTCTGGCCTTGATAACCGCACGAATCCGGCGAGGCAGAGACTCTACGAGGTTGTGCATGTACTGAACATCGATTTGCTGCCACTCGTTCATCAGCCGGTCCCGAAGTTCCGCCAGAGTCCGTGGGTGTCTATTCCTGCGCTTCACTTTCTGTTTCCAGCCTGAACAACACCTTCGACGCATTCAGGATTAAAGGCTTCATTGGACCTGCGATGTACTCGTCGCCTCCCATCATTGGAGAACAAACAAAAACGGGACTCATCGGACCAAATTACACGTTTCCAATCTGCCGCAGTCCAGTTTTTGTGCCTCTGAGCCCATTTATAACGTGCCAATTTGTGACTTGCTGTTAACAGCGGCCTCTTCCGTGGTACCCTGCTCCAGATGTCCATCGCATGCAGTTCTCGTCGCAATGTCCGTTCGGAAATTGGTCGCTGGAGAACCTCATTGGTTTCTTGGAGCAATTGTTCTCTGGTTTGAAAACGATTTGCAGTTACTAGACGAGAAACATGGCGGCGGCCCCTATTGTCGAGAATTGTTTTCCGGCCACAGTTACGCCGTCGATTGTCAGTTGATTGCGAACTACACCACTCTTTGTAAACTCGCTGGACAGTACGCGTTGACACCAACAAATTGGGCTACTTCAGACATTTTGTGTCCGTGGGCTCTGCCAAACACGATGGCTCCTTTTTGCCACAGTAACGTCTGCCTCACGACCCATTTTGCAGACTATATCCAACACACACTTTGTTCTTCACCACCTCACGAAACAGATCTGATCCTGTGTGCTACGTCACCGCTACTTGTCACTTACCAATGCTACATCAGCGCCCTCTGTGTGACCTTGAAATTCCTATCGGTGCTATTAGGGGTGACTAATTTTTTGTCCGGTGTGCTTAGCTTGGACAATTGAATTGTCTGAGTTCTGAATTCTTTGCAATAGACTATATTCACTCGTCTTGTTTCTCAGGAAAGGTCGAAACGTTGTATTTGTAAATAGAACTGTCAACAGTCACGTTAGTAGTATGGGCGCGTTTGGGGAGACAGACATGG
>JAJOZX010004079.1:265000-267500 GCA_023014485.1 Bathynomus jamesi
TCGTCACATCCACCCAGTTGACCGGTGCGTCACGACTTCTAGTTCGTCACATCCACCCAGTTGACCGGTGCGTCACGACTTCTAGTTCGTCACATCCACCCAGTTGACCGGCGTGTCACGACTTCTAGTTCGTCACATCCACCCAGTTGACCGGCGTGTCACGACTTCTAGTTCGTCACATCCACCCTTGAACCGGTGCGTCACGACTCCAAGTTCTGCACGCCTAGTTCTCATCCAGGAACAAGTGGCCAGCAAGACACGTCTTCAGGACACGTCTAAAAGGATTTCGCCATAGGAATCTTGTTAAGTACATTTTGTTTTTTAAGAAATTTATAAACATTTGAAAAAGTCATTATTATTAACAGTTAATATTTAGTATTGAGCCAGAATTTAACACAGAACACAGTGAACATTCAGACACCAGTGATACACTTTTTTTAGTGAAACAGTAAATTTCAGAGAGAGAGTTAATTGTAAAAAAAAGTTAAAAGTCACAAAAGTTAATTGTAAGAGTTAATTGTAACACAGAGTTAATTGTAACAAAGTTAATTGTAACAAAGTTAATTTTAACAAAGTTAATTTTAACAAAGTTAATTGTAACAAAGTTAATTTCAGAGAGAGAATTTCAGTTATTTTCAATGTTACATTCAATATAGAATAATTTTATTTTATGTACCTTCCCGTACATTAGAATGTTGTTTACATTTTTTATTCCTTCTTGTTTGCAAATTTTTTTCCAATTACTGAATTGAATTGACTTGCAAATTAAGAGAGAGAGAGTTTAGAGAGAGTTTAGAGAGAGTTTAGAGAGAGTTTACAGAGAGTTTACAGATTTAGAGATTTAGAGATTTTTGAAGTCATTTTTTAAGTCATTTTTTAAGTAATTTTTTTGAAGTCAGTTTTGAAGTCAGAAGGTTGCACCAAGAGGGTCAACCAAACCCGAGAGGTTAATCGTCTCCACTTGATAAAGATCAAATGCAGTCATTTTCCATTTTTAGTTAATCTTTACTTGAAGCAGGTTCAAGTTAGACAGCCCATTTTCAGTTTCAAGATACTACTTGATAAAAGTTCAAGTCAGTTTCATTTTCAGTTCAGAATACTTGATAAGAGGTCAAGTCAGAAGGTTGCGCCAAAACGGCCAACCGCCCCAGAGATTTCAGTTTTATTCGAAGTCAGAGAGATTTATGTTCGAAGTCAGAGAGATTTATGTTCGAAGTCAGAGAGATTTATGTTCGAAGTCAGAGAGATTTATGTTCGAAGTCAGAGAGATTTATGTTCGAAGTCAGAGAGATTTATGTTCGAAGTCAGAGTTTTTATTTGAAGTTAGAGAGTTCAAGTCAAAGTTAGTTTTTAAGTCGAAGTTTTCAATGCAGTCAATTGATTCAACTTTTCCTTGTAATTTAAGAAAATGTAATTTAAGAATTTTTAATTCAACCTTTTTTTTGTAAAAGAGAATTAAAAATTCAACCTGAATTGACCGATTTGCGTCTTTTAGTTAACCTTTTTCTTGTTCATGTCATTATTGCGTATATAAATATATAGGTGAAATGACATTTTGTTGTTTGTAACCCAAAACAGTTTTTACAATTGTTTGTAACGATTTGGTAATCATTGTAATGTATGTGTGATAATAATAATTAATTAATCGATCTTGTCCTAATGACTCCTTTTAAATTACTATATGAGGAACACGCCGTCCCTCCGTTTTGTTTCAACTTTTTTTTTTAGTTTTTGTTCTAAGTAGTGTGACAAGCAATCTTAAAAAAAAAAAAAAAAAAAAAAAAAAAAAAGCAAAGTGCTCACGAAAAGATGTAATTGTCAATTTCAAACTTATATCCCCCGCTTAGTCACTCAATTCCCCGAATGTAGTACTCCAAACTTTGCCTTTTTATTTATTTATTTTAACACCCCCAACCCCAGTTGAACTGTGTCAACCAGAGAAATGGTTCAACCATGGTTAATTCCTCTTTGGTACGAGGGAACATAACCTTAATTGATGTTAAGTTGTGTTTTTATATTTTAAGAATATTTATGTGTTTAGTTCCGTATAGTTTATAATGATTTCTATTTTCAATTCTTATATTTTTTATATTTTTTTTATTCGATTTAATCGTGAGTAGCTGTCCCTCGAAATTGTAAAATACACACTTCGCACCTAATACACCCAAATACACATTTGACCACAGGTCTATACATCATCCCCTACGTAATTCGATTTGTACCTACAACAGTCAATAAAAATGCATGCACACTATATATACTATATATACAAACCTCATACTCAAATCATTGAATATCGCAATAAAACTATTTCATTACGTAAATGCCAACTATGCGATTTAGTCGTAATCAATTTTTGCATTCATGCATTTATACAGTTAATTTAACAATCCTATCAGCTAAATCTGTTTCTCGAAATTATCAGCTACACCCTTTATACCTAGTACACAAAAATACACACTAGACCATAGGTCTATACATCATCCATTACGTAATTCTA
>JAJOZX010004079.1:272500-280000 GCA_023014485.1 Bathynomus jamesi
ACAGACTCGCCAGACTGTTATGCCAATATCTTCTATGGTGCTTGGGTTGTCTTTTCTCTCGCTTATTAATTCTTCTCTTTTTATAATTCTCTGGTCCTTTCTCTTAACTAAAATTATCGACTTTTCTTTTATAACTTGTCGACTTGACTTTGACTAAGTTCTGAAGAGAGCACGGCTCGAAGGAAAAGATAAAAACTTTCTCTTACATTTAGTTTACTTCTAAAAATGTACAGTTAGTTCTCTGAATTTACAAGGGTAGAGGTTCGACCTCTTTCGACCATGGCTCAGACCGGAATCTAAAAATATTAAGAAGGCAAGGGGCCTCTGCCCCCTCCTAATGAGGTGCTAATATGAAGTCTAATGGAGAAGTGCCTTAAATGAAGTGGTAATCTGAAGTGGTGTATTTTTACAAATATACGTATAATATAACTTAAATGTTTGGGGGAGACAGTCGAAGGTTAAGTTCCCCCCTTTTTTTTTAAACACATGATCAGATGTTTTAAATGATTGCAAATAAAAATTATAAAAAAATAAAATAAAAACTAATTTGTATTTTTTTCGCCGAGTCTACATTTTTGAAAGCGATATCATTTCGTGATAGTACACAAGTACAAATTGAGTACACGACTGAGTACGTATTAATTTTGGTTCATTACAATTACGACTACAATTACCAATTAATTCATATTCACTTGTTTAATTACACTTCCATTTTAAAGTACATTCTTACATGATAAATTAAATCATTACATTTAATTACAGTTTCACTGAAGTACATTACAAGTTATTATTAATTACAGTGTTTTTATATATTTATATATGGTTATACTAGATGGTTATTAGTACAACACAAGTACATAAGACATGACACACATGATATAACATAATATGTTATAAATGTTATAAATGTTATAAATTTCAAATCAGAGCGAACGGAGGTATTTTTATCTTTGAGGCGCTCGAATCTGTTGTCGTGAGCGGAATTTTTGATAATAACTTACTAAGCATTTATTCGAGTTCATCTCGGGAGGTCATATAATTAAAAATAAAAATGAAAAAAATAATACGAGAACGTTTTTTCGCGTTCTCGAACGAACTGCGAAAGTTTTGCATTTCATGATTGACACGAGTAAACATAGACTGATAAGTTGATAGGGCATAAGTAGACAATAGGTAGATGAATGAATAAGTAATAAAATTAATAAAGGATAGCGGTCAAGAAAGAACATGAATGTAAGAATGAGTATGGTTGAATAATAATTATATTTATACTACATAACATAAATAATGACTTCTATAGTGTGTTTAGTCCTTAGGGAAATAAATGACGGGAAAATGTGACGTCATAGTTATTGAATTTTTACATATAATTAGGAAGATTTACAAGAACGAATTAGAGACAGAGTGGGAAACGTAAAGAGAATAAAGTTATTTTATGACGTCATAGTGTATAAGACATTATTAGAAAAGATGAATTAGAGACAAAGTGGGTAGTAAGGACTAAGAAGTACAACTACGGGTTCCAATCCTGTTACATGCAATGTGTATGCATAATCTAGGGTCGAGGGTGAGATGCAAGACAATTCATAATTAATTATAATAACTTTTATAACAAATGGAAAATGGATAATGGATACGACTAACAAATAGAAAGGGTAGATCGTAGGGTTGTGACACGAACAAAAATAGGAAGCTACAAGTAAAATTATTATCCAAACTCGAGTTAAGCGATTTTGGTTCTTATGTAAAAATGGACATTCGAACATAAAACTATTCAAACATAAGTTCTGCATGAAGACAATGAATCCATATAATGATGGTGTAGGAATTGTTCATTGTTCACTTTTTACATATATGTATATGTATGTATGTATATATGTATGTATGTATATACATACATATACATACTTATTAAAACATATTTGCGTTCCACCATGTCTCAAGTGAGATTGCAATCATTAGCTATGTTATCAATAGAAAACGATATAACAAATTCATTAGATTATTCTCAATTAATTGAAGAGTTTAGCTCGAAGAAAAGTAGAAAAGCATTGCTGTAATATTCAAGGAGCATCTGAACCAAATATTAAAGCATTAATTAATTATCGATTTAAAACTAAAGATAGAATCTCTGGATCCAGAGGATCAAGTCATAATAGACTACTATCAACAAATGTTACACTCTATATCTATTTATAACGGACATGCAAATATATCAGATCCAAAGAATCCAGTCAATTTCATTACGGTATTCATCAAGTCACGGTCCATATCGATTGCGGACCAAGTCAAAATTTACAACCATATACATTACAATATATACACTTACGAGGAAAAGTGTAGGTGTGGCTGTAAAGACTGTACAGTAATGTAGAAATGTGTGTGCACCCATTATGGGTCTCCCATTTAAAGGTGTTTGTGGGGCAAGTGAAGATCATGAGTTTTTCAATACCTCACAGTACTATGGGGGGCACCGCTCGGCAGAGGAATCTCTTTAAATGGGGTGTGTAAGGACAGAGAGTATCCCCTAACCCAAGACGCTGCCTCCCTATATCCCACAACACTTGTGTTGAGCTGTGGGATCTATCCCCACAAAGCCTTAATTTTACTACCTTAAACTATACCCTTTCTATCAACATGCGCGTCTAATCGATTTTTAAAAATGTTTATAGACGTGCTACTAATTACTTGTACCGGCAAACTATTCCAGGTATTTACTATATATATATATATATATATATATATATATATATATATATATATATACATATATATATATACACATATATATATATATACATACATATACATATATATACATACATACATATATATATATACATACATATATATACATACATATATATATATATATACATACATATATATATATATATACATATATATACATATATATATATATATATATACATATGGAGATCTAGTCTCTGAAAACAAGGAAATGGCTACCTTGCTAAACGAATTTTTTACGTCAGTTTTTACTATAGAAGATGTAACGAATATCCTACGGTCATAGACATAATACCTTTTGATAATGGTAATATTTTGGATAATATTGTCGTTAGTGAAGGGGAAGTAATGCGCTATATTGATAAAATGAAAACGCGTAAATCACCGGGTCCGGATTCCATATATCCCATACAACTAAAAGAATTAAAAGATAGCATTGTTGTGCCGCTAACAAAGATTTTTAATGCGTCTATTTCTGAGGGGTGCGTACCAGATAATTTCAAGTTAGCGAACGTAACACCTATCTTTAAGAAAGGCGATAAAGGTGCGGCGGGAAATTATAGGCCAATCAGTTTAACGTCTGTTGTAGGTAAGCTACTGGAATCAATAATTAGGGATCGTATAGTCGAACACTTAGAAGTGCATAATCTGGTCAGAAATACGCAGCACGGTTTTAGGCGAAACAAATCTTGCTTAACTAATCTTTTAGAATTTTTCCAAAGCGTGGTTAACGTTTACGATAGACATCGGGCGGTTGATGTAGTGTATTTAGATTTTCAAAAGCGTTTGACACCGTGCCGCACAAAAGACTGATTGAAAAAACTAAGGCTCATGGAATCAGGGGTGTAGTAATAAATTGGCTAGAAGAATGGTTGCGAGGCAGGAAACAGAGGGTGGTCGTTGATGGAGCGGAGTCGTGTTGGGCTAATGTAGCGAGTGGCGTTCCTCAGGGTTCTGTATTGGGCCCCTTGCTTTTTCTTATATATATTAACGAATTAGATGTCGGCCTAGTCAGTACAGTTTCAAAGTTTGCGGATGACACGAAGATGGGTGGTAGGGCGATTAATGACGAAGATAGAGGTAAAATTCAGGAAGATCTGAATAAAATCGTTGTTTGGTCAGTCACATGGCAAATGAGATTTAACGTGGATAAGTGCAAAGTTATGCATATAGGTTCGCGTAACGGTAATTTGCGTATAGTATGTCAGGGAAAGATTTAACAAGCGTAGAGCAGGAAAAGATTTAGGAGTTATAGTCACTGGTGATTTAAAAGTAGAGAAACAAAGTACAGCGGCGGTCAATAAGGCGAACAAAGTGTTAGGTTTTATAGCTCGAAATTTTGAGTACAAATCGCGCGATATTATAGTTCCTCTTTATAAATCATTAGTTAGACCCCATTTGGAGTACGCGGTCCAATTTTGGAATCCGCATATGCGCAAAGATATAGACAAAATCGAAAGAGTTCAAAGACGAGCAACTAAGATGATTCCGTCTCTTAGGTCAAAGTCGTACGAGGATAGGCTTAAAGAGTTAAAATTGACTACACTCGAGACTAGGAGGTTAAGGGGTGATCTAATCCAGGTTTTCAAAATTATGAATGGGTTTGATAACGTAGATAGAGATAGCTTTTTCGAAATCTCAATATAATAGGACTAGAAATAACGGGTGTAAGTTGACAAGTAGAGGGTTCGAGACAGCAGTTGCGAAAAACTTTTTACGCATAGAATAGTAAATAGCTGGAATAGTTTGCCGGTAGAAGTAATTAGTAGCACGTCTATAAACATGTTTAAGAATCGATTGGACGCGCATGTTGATAGAAAGGGTATAGTTTAAGGTAGTAAAATTAAGGCTTTGTGGGGATAGATCCCACAGCTCAACACAAGTGTTGTGGGATATAGGGAGGCAGCGTCTTGGGTTAGGGGATACTCTCTGTCCTTACACACCCCATTTAAAGAGATTCCTCTGCCGAGCGGTGCCCCCCATAGTACTGTGAGGTATTGAAAAACTCATGATCTTCACTTGCCCCACAAACACCTTTAAATAGGAGACCCATAATGGGTGCACACACATTTCTACATTACTGTACCGGTTTTACAGCCACACCTACACTTTTCCTCGTATGTGTATACACAATACACGATTAACACAGTTAGGTAGACCAGCCATGAGTGGATCCTAGGGTATTTGTTGGTCTGAAACATTATAACTATATATATATATATATATATATTATATACATATATATATATATACATATATATATATATACATACACATATACATATACATTATATATACATATATATACATATACATATATATATATACATATATATATATACATATACATATATATATATTATATACACATACATATATCTATATATACATACATATATATATATATATATATACATACATATATATATATATACATACATATTTATACATATATACATATATATATATATACACATACATATATACATATATATACATACATATTTATACATATATACATATACATACATATATATATATATACATACATATATATATATATATATATACATACATATATATATATATATATATACATACATATATATATATATATATATATATATATTATATCTACATATATATATATATACATACATATGTTATAATGTTATAATGTTTCAGACCAACAAAGACCCTAGGATCCACTCATGGCTGGTCTACCTAACTGTGTTCGTAATCGTGTATTGTGTATGTCCTCCGTGGTGGCGGAGGGGACCTACAATTTTACGTGGGTTCCGAACCACAAGAACATAAGAAATTTATGTAAAAACTGCCGGTAAATTGGCAACGACCAATTTTTACGAAACTAAATAATTATCAATTTAAAAATAATTAATTATCGGTTTAAAACTAAAGATAGAATCTCTCGATCCAGAGGATCAAGTCATAATAGAATACTATCCACAAATATGTTACACTCTATATCTATTTATAACGGACATGCAAATATATCAGATCCAAAGAATCCAGTCAATTTCATTACGGTATCCATCAAGTCACGGTCCATATCGATTGCGGACCAAGTCAAAATTTACAACCATATACATTACAATATATACACTTACGAGGAAAAGTGTAGGTGTGGCTGTAAAGACTGTACAGTAATGTAGAAATGTGTGCACCCATTATGGGTCTCCCATTTAAAGGTGTTTGTGGGGCAAGTGAAGATCATGAGTTTTTCAATACCTCACAGTACTATGGGGGCACCGCTCGGCAGAGGAATCTCTTTAAATGGGGTGTGTAAGGACAGAGTATCCCCTAACCCAAGACGCTGCCTCCCTATATCCCACAACACTTGCGTTGAGCTGTGGGATCTATCCCCACAAAGCCTTAATTTTACTACCTTAAACTATACCCTTTCTATCAACATGCGCGTCTAATCGATTTTTAAACATGTTTATAGAAGTGCTACTAATTACTTCTACCGGCAAACTATTCCAGGTATTTACTATTCTATGCGTAAAAAGTTTTTCGCAACTGCTGTCTCGAACCTTCTACTTGTCAACTTACACCCGTTATTTCTAGTCCTATTATATTGAGATATTTCGAAAAAGCTCTCTATCTACGTTATCGAACCCATTCATAATTTTGAAAACCTGGATTAGATCACCCCTTAGCTTCCTAGTCTCGAGTGTAGTCAATTTTAACTCTTTAAGCCTATCCTCGTGCGACTTTGACCTAAGAGACGGAATCATCTTAGTTGCTCGTCTTTGAACTCTTTCGATTTTGTCTATATCTTTGCGCATACATATGCGGATTCCAAAATTGGACCGCGTACTCCAAATGGGGTCTAACTAATGACTTATAAAGAGGGACTATAATATCGCGCGATTTGTACTCAAAATTTCGAGCTATAAAACCTAACACTTTGTTCGCCTTATTGATCGCTGCTGTACTTTGTTTCGCTACTTTTAAATCACCAGTGACTATAACTCCTAAATCTTTTTCCTGCTCTACGCTTGTTAAATCTTTCCCTGACATACTATACGCAAAATTACCGTTACGCGAACCTATATGCAAAATTTTGCACTTATCCACGTTGAATCTCATTTGCCATGTGACTGACCAATCAACGATTTTGTTCAGATCTTCCTGAATTTTACCTCTATCTTCGTCATTAATCGCCCTACCACCCAGCTTCGTGTCATCCGCAAACTTTGAAACTGTACTGACTAGGCCGACATCTAAATCGTTAATATATATAAGAAAAAGCAAGGGGCCCAATACAGAACCCTGAGGAACGCCACTCGCTACATTAGCCCAACACGACTCCGCTCCATCAACGACCACCCTCTGTTTCCTGCCTCGCAACCACTCTTCTATCCAATTTATTACTACACACCTGATTCCATGAGCCTTAGTTTTCTCAATGAGTCTTTTGTGCGGCACGGTGTCAAACGCTTTTTGAAAATCTAAATACACTATATCAACCGCCCAATGTCTATCGTAAACGTCAACCACGCTTTGGAAAAATTCTAAAAGATTAGTTAAGCAAGATTTGTTTCGCCTAAAACCGTGCTGCGTATTTCTAACCAGATTATGCACTTCTAAGTGTTCGACTATACGATCCCTAATTATTGATTCCAGTAGCTTACCTACAACAGACGTTAAACTGATTGGCCTATAATTTCCCGCCGCACCTTTATCGCCTTTCTTAAAGATAGGTGTTACGTTTGCTAACTTGAA
>JAJOZX010004079.1:282500-285000 GCA_023014485.1 Bathynomus jamesi
AAGTTTTCTGTTTTAGGTTTCGAAGATGCTGATGAACCGGAAATACGACTCGTTGGCGATTCCATTGTTCGAGGGCAGCTCGAGGAATTCTGTGGGAGAAACCCTCGTCGTAGGCGCCGTTACTGCTACCCTGGTGCAAGGGTGGAGGATATAACTAATAGTGTTGACCATTTTACAGATGGTACCACCGAGAACACAACGTATGTTATTCATGTCGGTACTAATGACGTTTTAAATTCTAGATCGGAAGAACTGCTGGCTAGGTACAGGGACTTATTAGAGCGATTAAAGGAGAAAACTAATAAGATTGTTTTAACAGGTATACTTCCTCGAATTATCCAACGAAGCGATTTCTACAGCAAGGCGACCTATATTAACAATAACCTAAAGTCTCTTTGCCAACAGGAAGGAGTGCATTTTGCAAATTTTAGGAACAGTTTCTACGGCAGGAGGGACTTGTTCCTCGAAGATGGACTTCATCTTAATGAAGTTGGAGCTGCGCGTTTAGGAAAACTATTTCATAATACTGTCTCTTCTTTTCAGGCTGCCGTAACTCGAACGGTCCCAGCGTAAATTCCACAAATTTCCACCGCGCTCGCGAAGGTGTCGCAATTACAAACAATTTGAAGGTTCTATCCTTAAATGCTCGTAGCCTACGAAATAAAATAAATGATTTTTTTCTTTAATTGCTTGTAAAGACTATGATTTAATTGCGATAAATGAATCGTGGCTTAGCACTGAAACACGTGACTTTGTAGGGGAATACCAAATTAAAGGTTATAGACTTTTTGTTAAAAACAGAATAGGTAGGCGAGGAGGCGGTGTTATGTTGTATATCAAAGATAATATTGCGAATGTTATAGAAGTAAAGCACTCAATTCCAGAACCGATAGATTCGACTATAGCAGAACTTAAATTGAACGATTTCAAACTTCTTGTTGCGGTTATATATAGGCCCCCAAATCAAATAGCTGATACGGACGAAGCGTTATATCGTGAACTAAAGAGAATAATCGGTAGTGAGCAGGCTTTAGTTATGGGTGACTTTAATTGCGCCAATGTGAATTACGATACAATGCAGGGAGACGCGGAAGGTAATCGTTTAGTTAATTTTCTCGAGGATAGCTTTCTTATTCAAAAGGTTGGGGAACCTACGAGGTTGGACAGTATTTTAGATTTAGTAATAACTACGGATGATAGGCTAATTACTGATCTTCAAGTAATAGAACCGTTAAGCAATAGCGATCACAATATGGTAGAGTTTGTCCTCTCAGTAAGTCACTCGAAACCAACTAACTCGACTAAAATTCCTAACTTCCAGCACGCAGACTTTTGTAAATTTCGAAATAAATTGTCACACGTCAATTGGGAAAACGTGATGGGGAACTCCAACGCAAAACTAATGTGGGAATCGTTCGAAACAGTATTTAGGACTATAAATGAAGAATGTGTACCATACAAAATTAAGCGTGCGAAAGTAAACAACAAGCCCTTGTGGTTTACTTCTAGAGTACGAGATATTATAAAGAGTAGAGATAGGGCTTATAGGCAACATAAGTGCGATAAAGGCAATTTGTTGTTACGAAACAACTACATATCTCTGAGGCGTGAAGCGAAGAGTGTAATAAAAAGGTCCAAGCGCGAATTTGAAATCTCCATAGCTCGTGACGGTAAAGAAAACCCCAAGCGATTCTTTCAATACGTCAATAATAGAAATCCAGTAAAAAGTGTCTTGGGTCCATTGAAAAATGTAAATGGAGATCTAGTCTCTGAAAACAAGGAAATGGCTACCTTGCTAAACGAATTTTTTACGTCAGTTTTTACTATAGAAGATGTAGCGAATATCCCTACGGTCATAGCCGTAATACCTTTTGATAATGGTAATATTTTGGATAATATTGTCGTTAGTGAAGGGGAAGTAATGCGCTATATTGATAAAATGAAAACGCGTAAATCACCGGGGCCGGATTCCATATATCCCATACAACTAAAAGAATTAAAAGATAGCATTGTTGTGCCGCTAACAAAAAATTTTAATGCGTCTATTTCTGAGGGGTGCGTACCAGATAATTTCAAGTTAGCAAACGTAACACCTATCTTTAAGAAAGGCGATAAAGGTGCGGCGGGAAATTATAGGCCAATCAGTTTAACGTCTGTTGTAGGTAAGCTACTTGAATCAGTAATTAGGGATCGTATAGTCGAACACTTAGAAGTGCATAATCTGGTTAGAAACACGCAGCACGGTTTTAGGCGAAACAAATCTTGCTTAACTAATCTTTTAGAATTTTTCCAAAGCGTGGTTGACGTTTACGATAGACATCGGGCGGTTGATGTAGTGTACTTGGATTTTCAAAAAGCGTTTGACACCGTGCCGCACAAAAGACTCATTGAAAAAACTAAGGCTCATGGAATCAGGGGTGTAGTAATAAATTGGCTAGAAGAGTGGTTGCGAGGCAGGAAGCAGAGGGTGGTCGTTGATGGAGCGGAGTCGTGTTGGGCT
>JAJOZX010004079.1:292500-300000 GCA_023014485.1 Bathynomus jamesi
TAATAGAACCGTTGGGCAATAGCGACCACAATATGGTAGAGTTTGTCCTCTCAGTAAGTCACTCGAAACCAGCTAAATCGACTAAAATTCCTAACTTCCAGCACGCAGACTTTAGTAAATTTCGAAATAAATTGTCACACGTCAATTGGGAAAACGTGATGGGGAACTCCAACGCAAAACTAATGTGGGAATCGTTCGAAACAGTATTTAGGACTATAAATGAGGAATGTGTACCGTACAAAATTAAGCGTGCGAAAGTAAACAAGCCCTTGTGGTTTACTTCTAGAGTAGGAGACATTATAAAGAGTAGAGATAAGGCTTATAGGCTACATAAGTGCGATAAAGACAATTTGTGGTTACGAAACAACTACATATCTCTAAGGCGTGAAGCGAAAAGTGTAATAATAAAGTCCAAGCGCGAATTTGAAATCTCCATAGCTCGTGACGGTAAAGATAACCCCAAGCGATTCTTTCAATACGTCAATAATAGAAATCCAGTAAAAAGAGTCTTCGGGCCTTTGAAAAATCTAAACGGAGATCTAGTTTCTGAAAACAAGGAAATGGCTACCTTGCTAAACGAATTTTTTACGTCAGTTTTTACTATAGAAGATGTAACAAATATCCCTACGGTCACGGACATAATACCGTTTGATAATGGTAATATTTTGGATAATATAGTGGTTAGTGAAGTGGAGGTAACGCGCTATATTGATAAAATGAAAACGCGTAAATCACCGGGCCGGATTTCATATATCCCATACAACTAAAAGAATTAAAAGATAGCATTGTTGTGCCGCTAACAAAGATTTTTAATGCGTCTATTTCTGAGGGGGTGCGTACCAGATAATTTCAAGTTAGCAAACGTAACACCTATTTTTAAGAAAGGCGATAAAGGTGCGGCGGGAAATTATAGGCCAATCAGTTTAACGTCTGTTGTAGGTAAGCTACTGGAATCAATAATTAGGGATCGTATAGTCGAACACTTAGAATTCCATAAGCTAGTTAGAAATACGCAGCACGGATTTAGGCGAAACAAATCTTGCTTAACTAATCTTTTAGAATTTTTCCAAAGCGTGGTTGACGTTTACGATAGACATCGGGCGGTTGACGTAGTGTATTTAGATTTTCAAAAAGCGTTTGACACCGTGCCGCACAAAAGACTCATTGAAAAGACTAAGGCTCATGGAATCAGGGGTGTAGTAATAAATTGGCTAGAAGAGTGGTTGCGAGGCAGGAAACAGAGGGTGGTCGTTGATGGAGCGGAGTCGTGTTGGGCTAATGTAGCGAGTGGCGTTCCTCAGGGTTCTGTATTGGGCCCCTTGCTTTTTCTTATATATATATATATATATATTAACGATTTAGATGTCGGCCTAGTCAGTACAGTTTCAAAGTTTGCGGATGACACGAAGCTGGGTAGGGTAGGGCGATTAATGACGAAGATAGATGTAAAATTCAGGAAGATCTGAATAAAATCGTTGATTGGTCAGTCACATGGCAAATGAGATTTAACGTGGATAAGTGCAAAATTTTGCATATAGGTTCGCGTAACGGTAATTTTGCGTATAGTATGTCAGGGAAAGATTTAACAAGCGTAGAGCAGGAAAAAGATTTAGGAGTTATAGTCACTGGTGATTTAAAAGTAGCGAAACAAAGTACAGCAGCGATCAATAAGGCGAACAAAGTGTTAGGTTTTATAGCTCGAAATTTTGAGTACAAATCGCGCGATATTATAGTTCCACTTTATAAGTCCTTAGTTAGACCCCATTTGGAGTACGCGGTCCAATTTTGGAATCCGCATATGCGCAAAGATATAGACAAAATCGAAAGAGTTCAAAGACGAGCAATTAAGATGATTCCATCGCTTAGGTCAAAGTCGTACGAGGATAGGCTTAAGGAGTTAAAATTGAAAACACTCGAGACTAGGAGGTTAAGGGGTGATCTAATCCAGGTTTTCAAAATTATGAATGGGTTCGATAACGTAGATAGAGATAGCTTTTTCGAAATATCTCAATATAATAGGACTAGAAATAACGGGTGTAAGTTGACAAGCAGAAGGTTCGAGACAGCAGTTGCGAAAAACTTTTTTACGCATAGAATAGTAAATACCTGGAATAGTTTGCCGGTAGAAGTAATTAGTAGCACGTCTATAAACATGTTTAAAAATCGATTAGACGCATATGTTGATAGAAAGGGTATAGTTTAAGGTAGTAAAATTAAGGCTTTCTGGGGATAGATCCCACAGCTCAACACAAATGTTGTGGGATATAGGGAGGCAGCGTCTTGGGTTAGGGGATACTCTCTGTCCTTACACACCCCATTTAAAGAGATTCCTCTGCCGAGCGGTGCCCCCCATAGTACTGTGAGGTATTGAAAAACTTATGATCTTCACTTGCCCCACAAACACCTTGAAATGGGAGACCCAAAATGGGTGCACACACATTTCTACATTACTGTACAGTCTTTACAGCCACACCTGCACTTTTTCTCGTAAGTATATATATTGTAATGTATATGATTGTAAATTTTGACTTGGTCCGCAATCGATATGGACCGTGACTTGATGGATACCGTAATGAAATTGACTGGATTCTTTGGATCTGATATATTTGCATGTCCGTTATAAATAGATATAGAGTGCAACATATTTGTGGATAGTAGTCTATTATGACTTGATCCTCTGGATCCAGAGATTCTATCTTTAGTTTTAAATCGATAATTAATTAGTTTTAAATTGATAATTATTTAGTTTCGTAAAAATTGGTCGTTGCCAATTTATCGGCAGTTTTTACATAAATTTCTTAGGTTCTTGTGGTTCGGAACCCACATAAAATTGTAGGTCCCCTCCGCCACCACGGAGGACATACACAATACACGATTGCGAACACAGTTAGGTAGACCAGCCATGAGTGGATCCTGGGGTCTTTGTTGGTCTGAAACATTATAACATATATATACACATATATATATATAAAAACATACATATATATATATATATACATACATATACATATATATACACATACATATATATATACATATATATATATACATATATATATATATATACATACATATATATATATATATACACATATACATATATACATACACATACATATACATATATATACATACATATATACATATACATACATATACATACATATACATATACATATACATACATATATACATATATATATATATATACATATATACATATACATATACATATATACATATATATATACATATATACATATACATATATATATATATATACATATATATATATATATATATATATATATATATATATATAGGCACACCGGACAAAAAATTAGTCACCCCTAATAGCACCGATAGTAGGAAGTTCAAGGTGACACAGAGGGCGCTGCTGTAGCATTGGTAAGTGACAAGTAGCGGTGACGTAGCACACAGGATCAGATCTGTTTCGTGAGGTGGTGAAGAACAAAGTGTGTGTTGGATATAGTCTGCAAAATGGGTCGTGAGGCAGACGTTACTCAGTGGCAAAAAGGAGCCATCGTGTTTGGCAGAGCCCACGGACACAAAATGTCTGAAGTAGCCCAATTTGTTGGTGTGTCAAAGCGTACTGTCCAGCGAGTTTACAAAGAGTGGTGTAGTTCGCAATCAACTGACAATCGACGGCGTAACTGTGGCCGGAAAACAATTCTCGACAATAGGGGCCGCCGCCATGTTTCTCCTCTAGTAACTGCAAATCGTTTTCAAACCAGAGAACAATTGCTCCAAGAAACCAATGAGGTTCTCCAGCGACCAATTTCCGAACGGACATTGCGACGAGAACTGCATGCGATGGACATCTGGAGCAGGGTACCACGGAAGAGGCCGCTGTTAACAGCAAGTCACAAATTGGCACGTTATAAATGGGCTCAGAGGCACAAAAACTGGACTGCGGCAGATTGGAAACGTGTAATTTGGTCCGATGAGTCCCGTTTTTGTTTGTTCTCCAATGATGGGAGGCGACGAGTACATCGCAGGTCCAATGAAGCCTTTAATCCTGAATGCGTCGAAGGTGTTGTTCAGGCTGGAAACAGAAAGTGAAGCGCAGGAATAGACACCCACGGACTCTGGCGGAACTTCGGGACCGGCTGATGAACGAGTGGCAGCAAATCGATGTTCAGTACATGCACAACCTCGTAGAGTCTCTGCCTCGCCGGATTCGTGCGGTTATCAAGGCCAGAGGCGCCGTCACACGTTATTAGGTACATTCTGAGAGGGGTGACTAATTTTTTGTCCGGTGTGCTTGTGTATATATATATATGTATGTATATGTATATGTATTGTATATGTGTATATATGTTGTATATATATATATGTGTATATATGTATATATATTGTATATATGTGTATATATGTAAAAAGTGAACAATGAACAATTCCTACACCATCATTATATGAATTCATTGTCCATTTTTACATAAGAAACCAAAAATCACATAAGCGAGTTTTGGATAGAATTTCGATTTGTACGTCTTTATTCATTCCTGTATTTTTCTAATTCATCTTTCTAATAATGACTTATACACTATGACGATACAAAATAACTTTATTCTCTTTACGTTTCCCACTCTGTGTCTCTAATTCGTTCTTGTAAATCTTCCTAACAATGATTTGTACTATACGTAAAAATTCAATAACTATGACGTCACATTTTCCCGTCATTTATTTCCCTAAGGACTAAACACACTATAAAAGTCATTATTTATATGTTATGTAGCATAAACATTATTATTGAACCATACTCATTCTTACATTCATGTTCTTTCTCGACCGCTATCCTTTATTAATTTTATTACTTATTCATTCATCTACCTATTGTCTACTTATGCCCTATCAACTTATCAGTCTATGTTTACTCGTGTCAATCATGAAATGCAAAACTTTCGCAGTTCGTTCGGGAACGCGAAAAAACGTTCTCGTATTATTTTTTTCATTTTTATTTTTAATTATATTGACCGCCCGACGTGAACTCAAAAGAATGCTTAGTAAGATCGAAATTCCGCTCATCACAGCAGAATTCGAGCGCCTCAAAGATCAGATGCCTCCGTCCGCTCTGATTTCAAATTCATAACATTATAACATTATTTCGTAAATAAATTATCTCGTAAGTGCCATGTACTTTGTATTATATTTCTAACATCTTAATTTTCTATATATACACTGTAAAAACGAAAAGTTATAGTAACTGTTTAATTGTAATTAACTGTAATACTTTAAATTAATAATAACTTGTAATGTACTTCAGTGAAACTGTAATTAAATGTAATGATTTAATTTATCATGTAAGAATATACTTTAAAATGGAAGTGTAATTAAACAATGAGTGAATATGAATTAATTGGTAATTGTAATCGTAATTGTAATGAACCAAAATTAATACGTACTCAGTCATGTACTCAAAATTGTGCTTATGTGCTAATACGAAATTATATCGCTTTCAGGAATGTAGAATCAGCGATACTGTTGTTCTTTTTTCTTTTTTCTTTTTTTATTCTTTTTAGTTGAAATCTTTCAAAAACATCTGATCATGTATTTAAAAAGGGGGGAAACTTAACCTTCGATTGTCTCCCCCAAACATTTAGACTATATTATACTGTACTTGTAAAATTACTTCACTTCTGATTAGCACTTCATCGTTCACTTCTGATTAGCACTTCATCGTTGCACTTCATCATTGTACTTCAGATTAGCACCTCATTAGGAGGGGGCAGAGGCCCCTTGCATTCTTAATATTTTTAGATTCCGGCCTGAGCCATGGTCGAAAGAGGTCGAACCTCTACCCTTGTAAATTCAGAGCAATACCTGTAATTTTTAAGAAGTAAACCACAGTAAAAGAAGTTTTTATCTTTTTCCTTCGAGCCGTACTCTCTTCAGGAACTCAGTCAGTCAAGTCGACAAGTTATAAAAGAGAAAAGTCGATAATTTTAGTATAAGAGAAAAGATCAGAGAATTATAAAGAGAGAAGAATTAATAAGCGAGAGAAAAGAATTAGAAAGAATTATAGAAAAGTATAAAGAAGAAACATCCGTTGCTTGCCTCCGAACCAGAACCCCCCCGTCGACTCCGAACCGACTCAGGGCCATAAACGGGGGGGTTAACATATGTGTATATATATATATATATTGTGTATATGTATGTATATATGTATATGTATATATATTGTATATGGGATGAATTTCACAATAAAACACGTGAAATGAATGAATGCTGCAGACCCACAAGGAAGGGGAAAGGCGATTCCAGGGCCTTTCGTGTGTTCGGAGCTGCACCTCGTCGGGGAGTGAAGTTGGGGGGCGGGATGCCGATAGATATATGCAGCGTACGGGAAAGACAGGACAGTTAGCACATACTTAGCAGGGGTTAATGAGAGGCAAGAGAGGTTTTGGCATGATGTCGTCAATTTCGTGAGTCCCCGAACTGTTATAGAAGTTGTTTTTGAAATGAATAAATGCACATTCTGGAATGTTTCGTTCTATTGTATCTGTTTTTAACGAGCGCTTTGGAACTGTCCCACTTGGTGCTGTGGTTGCATCTATACATATGGTTGGGTGAAGCATTGGAAGTGCTAGCTGTTCTACAAGCATATTTATGCTGTTTTGCCCTAATATCTAGCGTTTTACCGGTTTGGCCTATATAACATTTAACATTATATATATATATATATATATATATATATATATATATATATATATATATATATATATATATGTATATATATATATATGTATATATATATATATATATGATATATATATATATATCTATATATATATATATATCTATATATCTATGTATGTATGTATATACCCCAAATGGACAGGAAATTCAGAGAAATTCCAGAGCAAAAGATTTAGGGGTTGTAATGACAGATGATGCGAAATTTGAAACACAAAATAAGATAGCAGTAAACAGAGCAAAGAGAATAACGGGTCAGATATTGAGAACTTTTAAACGAAGGGATAGGAATGAAATGATTCCTCTACTGAAAACCCTGATAATACCCAAATTAGAATACTGCTCGGTCCTAACTTCCCATATAAAAAAGAAGACATTAGACAGCTGGAGGGGATCCAAAGAAGCTTCACATCCAAGATCAATGGGTGCAAAGAACTAAATTACTGGGAAAGGTTACGAGAACTAGACCTATATTCACTGGAAAGAAGGAGAGAGAGATACACCATTATTTACACTTGGAAAATAATGGAGAAACTAGTCCCTAATCTTACTCTGAATCCCATAACTCCCCAAACAACGATGGAAAGTAGAAGCGGTAGACTGTGTCGTATTCCCAAATTGAAGGCGAGACAGGGAACATCCTTAACCCTGAAAGAAAATAGTTTTGTAGTGAGAGGACCAAAACTGTTTAATCAGTTGCCCAAAGACCTAAGAAACACGAAGGGAGTTGCAGTGGAAATCTTCAAAAGAAGACTAGACGCCTGGCTCAGAACAATCCCCGAT